>JAIUJO010002026.1:55000-62500 GCA_023846275.1 Vanilla planifolia
TTCTACTTCGTTCTCTTCTTCTTTCTATTGTTCATCATGGTTATAATTTTTTCTTCTTCTTCTTGTGCTACTTCTACTTCTTCTTCTTCTTCTTCTTCTTCTCCTTCTTCATCTTCTTCTTCTTCTTCTACTTCTTCTTCTTCGTCTTCTTCGCTTCTTCTTCTTCTTGTTCATCCTCATCATCATTATTTCATCTTCTTCTTCTTCTTCCACATCTTCTTCTTTTTCTCATTCTTCTTCTTCTTCTTCTTCTTCTTCTTCCTCTGCTTCTTCTTTTTCTTCCTCTTTTTCTTCCTTTTCTTCTTCTTCTTCTACTTCTCCTTCTTTTTCTCCTTCTTATTCTTCTTCTTCTTCTTTTATTCTTCTTCTTCTTCCATTCTTCTACTTCTTCTTCTTCTTCTTCTTCTTCTTATTCTTCATCTTTTGATTACTTTTCTTTTTTTTTTTCTTCTTCTTCTTCACTTCTTCTTATTCTTCCTCTTGTTCATCTTCATCATAATCATCAACATCATCAACATCATTATCTTCTTCTTCTTACTCTTCTTCTTTTTCTTCTTCTTCTTCTTCCTCTTTTCCTCTTTTTCTTCCACTTGATCTTCTTCTTCTTCCTCTTCTACTTCCTCTTCTTCTTCAACTTCTTCTTCTCCGTCTCTTTCTTCTTCTTCTTCTTCTTCTCTTTCTCCCTCTTCTTCTTCTTCTTCTTCTACTACTTCTTCTTCTTCTACTTCTTCTTATTCTTCTCCTTCTTCTTCTTCTTCTTCTCCACCTTCTTCTAGTACTTCTTTTACTTCTTCTCTTTTTTCTCCTTGTCCTTTTTCTCCTTGTTTTTTTTCTACTTCTTCTTCATCTTCTTCTTCATCATCTTCCTCTTCTTCTTCTTCTTCTTCTTCTCCTTTTTTCCTTCTTCTTCTTCTTCTTCTACTCCTACTTCCTCTTTTTCTTCTTTTTCTTCTTCCACTTTTTCTTCTTCTTCTTCTTCGTTCCTACTTCTTCTTCTTCTTCTTCTTCAACTTCTTCTTCTTCTTCTTCTTCTAGATCTTCTTCTACTTCTTCTTCATCATCATCTTCTTCTTCTTCTTCTTAATCATCATCATCCTTCTTCTTCTTCGTCTTCTTCCTCCTCCACCTCCTCCTCCTCTTCTCCCTCTTCGCCTTCTTCTTCTTCATCTTCTACTTCTTCTTCTTCTTCCTCCTCCTCTTCTTCTTCTTCTTCTTCTACTTCTTCTTCTTCTTCGTCCACTTCTTCTCCTTCTTCTTCTTCTTCTTCTTCTTCCACTTCTTCTTCTTCTTCTTCTTCTTCTTCTTTTTCTTCTTCTTCTTTTTCTTCTTCTTCTTCTTCTTTTTCTTCGTTTACTTCTTCTCCTTCGTCTCCCTCTTCTTTGTTTTCTACTGCTTCTTCATCTTCTTCTTCTTCTTCCCATTCTTCTTCAGCTCCTTATTATTCTTCTTCTTCTTGTACTTCATCTCCTTCTTCTTCTACTTCTCCTTCTTCCCCTTCCCCTCCATCTTCTTCTTCTCCTTCTTCTTTTTCTTCTTCTTCTTCTTCTTCTTTTTCTTCTTCTTATTATTCTTCTTCAGCATCATCATCTTCATCTTCATCTTCTTCTTCTTCTTCTTCTTCTTTTTATTTTTCTTCTTCCACTTATTATTATTCTTCTTTTATTTCTTCCTTCTTCAACTTCTTGTTCTTCTTCTTCTTCTCGTCCTTCTTCTACTTGTTCTTCGTCATCATCATCTTCTTCTTCTTCTTAATCATCATCATTCTTCTTCTTCTTCCTCTTCTTTTTCTTCTTCTTCTACTTCTGCTTCCTCCTCTTCTCCACCTTCCTCTTCTTCATCTTCATCTACTACTTCTTTTTCTTCTTCTTCTTCTTCTTCTTCTTCTTCCTCTTCGTCTTGTTGTACATTTTCTTCTTCTTCTTCTTCTTTGTCGTCTTCTTCTTTTACTTCTTCAACTTCTTCTGCCTCTTTGTTTTTTCTGCTTATTCATCATCTTCTTCTTCATCTTCCACTTCTTCTTCATCACCTTCATATTCTTCTTCTTCTTCTTCTTCTCCTTCTTCTACTTCTCCTTTTTATTCCTCTTCCACTCCATCTTTTTCTTGTCCTTCTTTTTCTTTTTCTTCTTGTTCTTCTTCCTCTTCTTCTTCTTCTTCTTCTTCTTCTTCTTCTGCATCTTCATTATCATAATCATCATCATCATCTTCTCCTTCTTCCTCTTCTTCTTCTCTGTCTTCTTCTTCTCCTTCTTCTTTTTCTTCCTCTTCATCTTCTTCTTGATTTCTCTCATCACCTTCTTCTTCTTCTTCTTCTTATTTCTCCACCTCATGCTCTTCTTCTTCTTTTTCCTCTTCCTCTTCTTCTTCTTCTTCTTCTTCTTGTGCTTCCTCTTCTTCTTCTTCTTCTTCTTCTTATTCTACTTCTTCTTCTTTTCCTTCTTCTTCTTCTACTTTTTTTTCTTCTTCTTCTTCTTCTTCTTCTTCATCTTCTTCATCTTCTTCTTGACATCTTCTTCTTGTTCTTCTTCTTCTTCTTTTTCATCTCGATCGTCATCATGATCATCATCGTCATCAACATCATCTTCTACTTCTTCTTTTTCTTCTTCTTCTTCTTCTACTTCGTCCTTTTCTTCTCCTTCGTCGTCTACTTCTTCTTCCTCCTCTTTTACTTCCTCTTCTTCTACAACTTCTTCTTTTTCTTCTTATTCTTCCTCTTCTCCTTCTCCGTCTTCTTCCTCTTCCTCTTCTTCATCATTTTTTTTTCTTCTTCTTGTTCTTCTTCTACTTCATATTCTTCTTCTTCATCTTCTTCTCCTACTTCTTCTACTACTACTTCTTCTTCTCCTTTTTCTCTTTCTTCTTTTTCTCCTTCTTGTTGTTGTTGTCGTTCTTCTTCTTCTTCGTCTTCTTCTTCTTCCTCCCCTAGTTCTTCTTTTTCTTTCATTTTTTTCTTCCAATTTTTCTTCTTCTTCTTCTTCTTCTTCTTCTTCTACTTGTGCTTCTTCTTCTTCTTCCTATTCTTCTTCTTCATCTTCTTCTTCTTATTCTTATTCTTCTTCTTTTTCTTCTTCTTCTTCTTCTTCTTCTTCTTCTTTTTCCTCCTCTTATTCTTCTTCTTCATCTTCTACTTCTTCATCTTCATCTTCCTCATCTTCTTTTTTCTTCTCTTCTTCTTCTTCTTCTTCTTCTTTTTCATCTGCATCATCATCATCATCTTCATCTTCTTCTTCTTTGTTTTCTTCTTCTTCTTCTTCTACTTTTTCTTCTTCTTCTTCTTCTCTCTTTCTTCTTCTACTTCTTCTTCTTCTCCTTCTTCTTTTCTTCCTCTTCATCTTCTTCTTCTACCTCTTCTTCTTCCTTTTCTTTATCAACTTCTTCTTCTTCTTCTTCTTCTTCTTCTCCTTTTCCCTCTTCTGTCTTCTTCTGCATCTTCTTATTCTTATACTTGTTCTTCTTCTTCTTCTCCTCCTTTTTCTTCTATTTCTTCTCCTTCTTCTTTTCCATTTTCTCCTTTTTTTTCTCTTTCCTCTACTTCTTCTTTTTCTTCTTCTTCTTCTTCTTCTTCTTCTTCTTCTTCTTCTACTACTACTCCTCGTTCTTCTTGTTCTTAATTTTTATCTTCTACTTTTTCTTGTTCTTCTTCTTTTACTTCTTCTTCTCCTTTTTCCTTCTTCTTCAAATACTACTTCTTTTTCCTCTTCTTCTTCTTCTTATTCTACATCTTCTACTTCTTCTTCATCTTCCTCTTCTTCTTCTTCTTCTTCTACTTCTACTTCTTCTTCTTCCACTTCTTTATCTTTTACTTCTTCTTCTTCTTCTTCTTTTTCTTCTTCTTCCTCCTCCTATTCTTCTTCTTCTTCTTCTTCCTCTTCATCATCTTCTTCTTCATCTTCATCTTATTCTTCCTCTTCTTCTTCTTCTTCTTCTTCTTCTTCTTCTTCTTCTTCTTCTTCTTCTTTGTCTTCTTCTACTTCTTCTTCTACTCCCTATTCTTCTTCCTATTCTTCTTCTTCTTCTTTTTCTTCTTCTTTTTCCTCTTATTCCTCTTCTTCTTCTTCTTCTACTTCTTCTCCTTCTTCTTCGTGTTGTTGTTCTTCTTCTTCCTCCTCTTCTTCTTCATCTTCTTCTTCTGCTTATTCTCTTCTTCTTCCTCTAATTATTCTTCATCATCATCATCAGCATTCTCTTCTTCTTTTCCTTCTTCTTCGTCTTCCTCTTCTTCTTCAACCTCTTCTTCTTTCATTCTTCTTCTTCTTCTTCTTCTTCTCCTTCCTTCTTCTTCTTCTTCTTCTTCCATTTCTACTTGCTTTTCTTCTACTTCTTTCTCTTCTACTACTACTTCTTTTTCTTCCTCTTCTTCTTCTTTCTCTTCTTTTTTCTCTGCTTTTTCATCTTCATCATCATCTTCTTCTTCTCTTCTTCTTTTTCTTCTTCTTTTTCTTCTTCTTTTTCTTCTTGTTCTTCTCCTTCTTCTTCTTCTCCCTCTTCTTCTTCTTTTTCTTCCTCTTCATCTTCTTCTTCTTCTTTTTCTTGTTCTACTTCTTCTTCAACTTCTTCTTCATCCACTTCCTCTTCTACTCCTCTTTCTTTTTGTTCATCTTCCCATTCTCCTTCTCCCTCTTCTTTGTCTTATTCTGCTTCTCCTTCTTCTTCTTCTTGTTCTTCTTCTGCTTCTTCTTCTTCCTCTTCTTCTTCTTCTGCTTCTTCTTAAATCTTACTCTTCTTCTTCTCCATCTTCTTGTTCTTCTTCACATACTTTTTTTCTTCTCCTTCTTCTTCTCCATTTTCTCCTTCTTTTTCTCCTTCTTCTTCTTATTATTATAATTATTATTTTTCCTCTTGTTCTTCTTCATCTTCTTCTTCCTTTTTTTCTTCATCTTCAACATCTTGTTCTTCTTCTTCTTCTTCTTCTTTTACTTCTTCCAAATCCTCTTCCTCTTCTTCTTCTTTTTGTTCTTCTTCTTCTTCTTCTTGTACTTCTTCTTCTTCTTCTTTTTCTTCTTATTCTTCTTCTTCTTCTTCTTCTTCTTCTTCTTCTTCCTCCTCCTCTACTTCTTCCTCTTCCTATTCCTCCTCCTCCTCTTCTTCTTCTTCTATTTCTTTGTCGTCTTCTTCTTTTTCTTCTTCTTCTTCTCCTTCTCCCTTTTCTTCTTCCTTCTCTTTTTCTTCTTCTTATCCTTATTATTCAAATTCTTATTGTTCTACTTCTTCTTCCTCTTCTGCTTCTTCTTCTTCTTCTTTTACTTCTTCTATTTCTTCTTTTTCTTCTTCTTCTTCTTCTTCTTCTTCTTATTCTTATTTATTTTTTTACTTCTTTTTCTTCTTCTTTTTCTTCTTTATCTTGTTCTTCTTTTTCTACTTCTTCTACTACCTTTTCTTTTTCTTCTTAATCTTCTTCAACTTCTTCTTCTCCTTCTACTTCTTCTTCTTCTTCTTCTTCTTCATGATCTTCATCTTCTTCTTTTCTTCTTCTTCTTCTTCATCATTATATTCTTCTTCTTCTTCTTCTTCTTCTTCTTCTTTTACTTCTTCACTTTTTCTTCTTCTTCTTCTTCTTCTACTTCTTCTTCTTCTTCTTCTTCTTCTTCTTCTTCATGTTCTTCATCTTCTTGTTCTCTTCCTCTTCTTCTTCTTCATCTTCTTCATCTTCATCATCATTATATTCTTCTTCTTCTTCTTCTTCTTCTTCCTCGTCTTCTCCTTCTCTTTCTTCGTTTTATTCTTCTTCTTCTCTTCCTTCTCCTTGTTCTCCTTTCTGTTCCCCTTCTCTCCTTCTCTTACTTCTTCTTCTTCTTCTTTTTTGTCTTCTTCTTCTTCTTCTTCTTATCCTTCTTTCTCTTCATAATCATCATCATCTTCTTCTTCTTCTTCTTCTTCTTCTTCATTTTCTTCTTCTACTTCTTCTTCTTCTACTTCTTCTACTTCTACTTCTTCTTCCTCTTCTTCTACTTCTACTTCTACTTCTTCTTCCTCTTCTTCTACTTCTACTTCTTCATTATTTTCTTCTTCTTCTTCTTCTTCATCTTCTTCTTCTTTGCCTTCATCATTTTCTTCTTCTTCTTCTTCAAATTCTTAATCATCTACTTCTTCTCTTTCTTCTTCTTCTCGTTCTTTTTCTTCTTCTTCTTCTTCTTCTTCTCCTTCTTCTTCTTCTTCTTCTTCTTCTTCTACCTCTTCTTCTTACTTTCTTCTTTTTCTTCTTTTTCTCTTTCTTCCATTCTTCTTCTTCTATTACTTATTCTGCTTCTTCTTCTCCTTCTTCTACTTCTTCTTCTCCTCCTTCTCCTTCTTCCATTTCTTATTCTTGTTCTAGCACTTCTACTTCTTCTTCTTTCTTCTATCTTTTCTGCTTCTTCTTCTTTCTTCTTTTTCTTCTTCTTCTTCTTCTTATTCTCCTTTGTTTTCTTCATCTCCTCCTCCATCTTCTACTTGTTCTCCTTCTTCTTCTCCTACTTCTTCTTCTTCATCTTCTTCTTTTTTCACTTCTTCTTTTTCTTCTTCTTCTACTACTACTACTTCTTCTTCTTCTTTTTCTTCTTCTTCTTCATCATCATCATCATTATCTTCTTCTTCTCTTTCTTCATTTTCTTCTACTACGACTACTACTACTTCTTCTTCTTCTTCTTTTTCTTCTTCTTCTTCTTCCTCATCTTCTTCTTCCACTTAAGCTTTCTCATCCTCTTTTTCTTCTTCTTCTTCTTCTTCTTCTTCTTCTTCCTCCTCCACTTCTTCCTCTTCCTCTTCTTCTTCTTCATCTTCATCTTCTTCTTCTCCTTTTCCCTCTTCTTCTTCTTCTTCTTATTGTTATTATTATTTTTTTCTTCTTCTTCTTATTGTTATTATTATTTTTTTTCTTCTTCTTCCACTCCATCTTCTTCTTCTCCTTCTTCTTCTTCTTATTCTTCTTCTACTACTACTTCTTCAACTACTTCTTCTTCTCTTCCTTCTTCTCCATCTTCTTCTCCTTCTTCTTCTTCACCTTCTTGATCTTCTTCATTTTCTTTTTCTTCTGCGACTGTAACTTCTTTTTCTTCTTCTTCTTCTTATTCATCATCTTCTTGTTGTTGTTCATCTTCTTCTTATTTTTCATTTCCTACTTCTTTTTCCTCCTTTTCATCTCCATTTTCTCCTTCTCGTTCTTCTTCTTCTTCTTCTTCTTCATCCTTTTCTTCTCCTTCATCTTCTTCTTGTGCTTCTTCTGCTTCTTCTGCTTCTTTTGCTTCTTCTTCTTGGTCATCTTCTTATTCTTTTTCTTCTTCTTCTTCTTCCTATTCTTCTTCTTCTTCTTCTTCTTCTTTTCCTTCTTCTCCTTCTTCTTCTACATCTTCTTCCTCTTCTTCTTCCTCTTCTTTCTCTTCTTCTACTTTTTTCTCTTTCTTCTTCTTCAACTTCTTCTTCTTGTTTTTCTTCTTCTCCTTCTACTACTTCTTCTTCTACTTCTTCTTCTTCTTCTTCTTCTTCTTCTCTTCCTTCTTCCCCCTCCTCTTCTTCTTCTTCTCCT
>JAIUJO010002026.1:75000-80000 GCA_023846275.1 Vanilla planifolia
TCTTCTTCTTCTTCTTATTCTTCTTCTTGTTCTTCATCTTCATGTTATTCTACGACTTCTTCTTTTTCTTCTTCCACTTTTTCTTCTTCTTCTTCTTCTTCTTCTTCAACTTATTCTTCTTCTTCTTCTTCTTCTTCATCAACTTATTCTTCTTCTTCTTCTTCTTCTTCAACTTATTCTTCTTCTTCTTTTTCTTCTTTTACTACTACTACGACTACTTTTTCTTCTTGTTCATTTGAACTTCTTCATTGACATCTTCTTCTTCTCCTTTTGAATCATCATTTTTCTTCTTCTTCTTCCTCTTCCTCTTCTATTTCTTCTTCTTTTTCCACTTCTTCTTCTTCTTCTTCATCTTCTCTTCTTTTTCTTCCACCTCCTCCTCTTCTTCTCCCTCTTCCTCTTCTTCTTCTTCTTCTTCATCTTCTTCTACTTCTTCTTCTTCTTCTTCTACTTCTTCTTCATCCTCTTCTTCTACTTTTTCTTCTCCTTCTTCTTCTTCTTCTTCTTCTCCTTCTTCTTCTTCTTCGTCTTCTTCAAGTTCTTCTTCTTCTTCTTACACTTCTTCTTGTTCTTCTCTTTCTTCTTCTTCTTCTTCCTCTTCATCTTCTTTGTCTTCTTATTTTTCTTCTTCTTCTCCTCCTTCTCCCTCTTTATTTTCTTCAACTTCTTCTTCTTCTTCTTCTTCTTCTTCTGCTTCATCTTCTTGTTCTTCTTCTTGTGCTTGTTATTCTTCTTCTTCTTCTTCATTTACTCGTTCTTCTTATACTTCTTTTCCTTCTTCTTTTCCTTCTTCTCCTTCATCTTTTCCTTCTTCTTCTTCTTCTTCTCCTTCTTCTTCTTCTTCTTCTTCTTCTTCCTCTTCTTCATCTGCTTCTTCTTCGTCTTATTCTTCTTCTTCTACTTCTTCCTCTTCTTTTTCTTCTTCTTCTTCTTCTTCTTCTTCTTCTTCTTCTTTTTCTTCTTTTTCTTCTCTTTCTTCTACTTCTACTTCTTCTATTTTCTTCTTCATCATCATCATTTTCATCTTCTTCTTCTTCTTCTTCTTCTCCTTCTTCTTCTTCTTCTTCGTCATCTTCAACTTCTACTACATTTCTTATTCTTCTTCTTCTTGTTGCTAATCCTCCTCATCATCATCAACTTCATACTCATCTTCTTCTACTTCTTTTCTTCTTCTTCTTCATCATCATCTTCTTCTTCTTTTTCTTGCTCTTTTGTTTCTTCTTCCTCTTCTTCTCCCTCTTCTTCTTCAACTTCTTCTTCCTCTTCTTCTTCTTATTCTTATTCTTCTGCTTCTTCTTCTCTTTCTTTTTCTTGTTCTCCTTCTTCTACTACTTCTTCTTCTACTTCTTCTTCTTCTTCTTCTTATTTTTCTTTTTTGCCTTCTACTTCTTCTTTATCTTCTTTTTCTTCTTCAGTTTCTTCTTCTTCTTTTTCTTGTTGTTCATCTCCTTCTACTTCGATTTCTTCTTCTTCTTCTTCTCCTTCTTTGAGTTCTTTCTCTACTTTTTCTAATTCTTGTTCCTCTTCTTCTTCTTCATCTTCTTTTTCTACTACATCTTCTTCTTCATCTACTTCTTTTTGATCTTCTTATTCTTCTTCTTATTCTTCATATTCTTCTTCTTCTTCTTCTTCTTCCTCCTCCTCTTTTTCTTCAACTTTTTCTTCTTCTTGTTCTTCTTCCTCTTCTTCCCCTTCTTCTACATCTTATTCTTCTTTTCTTCTTCATCTTCTTCTACCTTTCCTTCTTCTTCTCCTCCTTATCCTTCTGCTTCTTCTTCTTCTTCGTCTTCTGCTTCTTCGTATTCTTCTTCATCTTGTTCTTCTTCTTCTTCTTCTTCTTCTTTGTCTTCTTCATCTCCTTCTTCTTCTTCATCATCTTCTTCTTCTTCTTCTTCTTGGTCTTCTTCCTCTTCTTCTTCTTTTTCTTCATCTTCTTCTTCGTCTTCTTCTTCTTGTTCTTCTACTTCTTTTGCTTCTTCTTTTTCTTCTTCTTCTTCTTCTCCTTCATCTATTCCTTCTTCTTTTTATTATTTTTCATTTAATTGTTCTTCTTCCTCTTCTTCTTCTTCTTCTTCTTTGCCTTTTTGTTGTTGTTGTTGTTCTTCTTCTTCTTCCAATTCTTCTTCTTCTTCTTCTTCGTCTTGTTGTTGTTTTTGTTGTTGTTGTTTTTTCTTCTTCTTCTACTACTACTGCTTCTTCTTCTTCTTTGCCTTCTTCTTCTTCTTTTTGTTCTTCTTTTTCTTCATCTTCTTTTTCTTTTTCTTCTTCTTCTTCTTCTTTTTCATCTTCATCTTCTTCTTCTTCGTCTTCTACTTCTTCTTCGCCTTCTTCTACTTCTTCTTCTTCATCTTCTTCTTCTTTTTCTTCTCATTTCTCTCCTTCATCTTCTTCTTCATCTTCTTTATTTTCTTCCTCTTCTTTTTCTTCTTCTTTTTCCTTATCTTCTGTTTCTTCTTTTTTTATTCTTCTTCTTCTTCTTCATCTTCTTATTCTTCTTCTCCTTCTTCTTCTTTTTCCTATTCTTCTACTACTTATTTTTATTCTTCTTCTTCCTCTTCTTCTTCTTTGAAAACTTCTTTTTCAACTTCTTTTTTCTTCTTTGTTTTCTTCTTCTTCTTTTACTTCTTCTTATTCTTCTTCCTCATCTTCATCTTCTTCTACCTCTTCTTGCTGTCCTTCTTCCTCTACTTCTTCTTCTACATCTTGTATGACTTCTTCTTCTTCATCATCATCATCTTCTTCTTCTTCAACTACTTCTTCCTCTTCTTCTTATTCTTCTTCTTTCTGTTCTGTTGCTTCTTCTTCTTCTTCTTCTTCATTTTCTTCTTCATCTTATTGGCCATCTTCTTTTTCCTCTTCTTCTTCTTCTACTACTTTTTTTTCTTTTCCTTCTTCTTCTTCATCATCATCATCTTCTTCTTCTTCTTCCTCTACTTTGTCTTCTTCCACTTCCACTTCTTCATCTTCTTTTTCATCTTCTTCTTCTTCTCTGTCTTCTTCTTCTTCTTCTTCTTCGTTTTCTTCTTCTTCTTTGTCTTCTTCTTCTTCTTCTCCTTCTTCTTGTTCTTGTTCTTCTTCTTGTTCTCTATCTCCATCTTCTTCTTCTTCTTCATCAACTTCTTCTTATTGTTATTCTGCTTCTTCGTCTTCTTCTTCTTCTTCTTCATCTTCTTCTTCTCCAACTTCTTCTTATTCTTGTTCTTCTTCTTCTTGTATTTATTCTTCTTCCATCTCTTCTTCATCATCTTCTTCTTCTTCAACTTGTTTTTCTTCTTATTCCTCTTCTTCTTTGTCTTCTTCCTCTTCCATTTCTTAACCTTCTTTTTCGTCTTCTTCTTCTTCTTCTTCTTCATCTTCTTTTTCTTCTTCATTTTCTTCTTCTTCTTCTTTTTTATCTTCCTCTTCTTCTTCTTATTCTCCTTTTTCTTCTTCTTCTTCTTCTTCTTCTTCTTTGTCTTCTTCTTCTTCTTAATCTTCTTCTTCCTCTTCTTCTTCCTCTTCGTCTTCCTCTTCTTCTTCTTCTTCTTCTTCTTCTTCGTTTACTTCTTATTCTTTTTCTTTTTCTTCCCCCTCTTCTTCTTCTTCTTGTCCTTCTTCTTCCTATTCGTCTTCTTCTTCCTCTTTGTCTTCTTTGACTTCTTCCTCTTTTTCTTCTTTTTTCCTTCTTTTTCTTCTTCTTGTGCTTCCTCTTCTTCTTCTTCTTCCTCTTCCTCTTCCTTTTCTTCTTCTTCTTCTTCTTCTTCTTGTTCTTCTTGTTTTTCATGATCTTCTTTTTCTTCTTCTTCTTCTTCTTTTGGTCTTCTTCTTTGTCTTCTTCTTCTTCTTCTTCGTGGACTTCTTTATCTGCATCTTCTTCTTCTTCTTTTTACTTTGTCTCTTCTCCTACTTCTTTTTCATCTACTACTTCTTCTTCACCTTCTTATACTTCTTATTCTTCTTCTACTTCTTCTTAATCTTCTTCTTCTTCTAATTCTTCTTCTTCTTCTTTTTCATCTTATTCTTCTTCTTCTTGTTGTTCTTCTTCTTCTATTACTTTTTCACTTCTTCGTTTTCTTTTTTTTCTTCTTCTTCTTCTTCTTTATCTTCTTCTTCTTCTTCATCGTCATCATCTTTTTCTTCTTCTTTTTCTTTTTCTTCCACTTCTTCATCATCTTTATCTTCATCTTCTCTTCTTTGCCTTCTTCTTCTTCTTCTTTTTCTTCTTCTTCTTCTTCTTCTTCTTCTTCTTCTTCTTTCTCTTAATGTCTTTTTCTTCATCTTCTTCTTCTTCTTCTTCTTTTTCATCTATCTCCTTTTTGTTCATTTTCTTCTTCTTTTTCATCATCTTCTACTTGTTCTTCTTCTTCTACTTGTTCTTCTTCTTCTTCTTCTTTCTCTTAATGTCTTTTTCTTCATCTTCTTCTTCTTCTTCTTCTTTTTCATCTATCTCCTTTTTGTTCATTTTCTTCTTCTTTTTTATCATCTTCTACTTGTTCTTCTTCTTCTACTTGTTCTTCTTCTTCTTCTTCTTCTTCTTCTTCCTCTTCTTCTTCTTCTTCTTCATCTATTCCTTCTTCTTCTTCTTTTACTTCTTCTTCTTCTTCCTCTTCTACTTCTTCTTCTTCTTTTTCTTCATCTTCTTCTTTTTTGTCTTCTTCTTCCTCTTCTTCCTCTTTGACTTCTTCTTCTTCTTCTTCTTCTCCTTCTTCATCTTTTTCATCTTCCTCTTCTTCATCGTCTTCTTTGTCTCCTTCTTCTTCTTCATCTTCTTCTTCTTCTTCTTTCTCTTCTCCTTCTTCTCATTTGCCTTCTTCTTCTTCTACTTATTCTTCTTCTTATTCTTCTTCTTCTTCTTCTTCTTCTTCATCTTCCACTTCTTCTTCTTCTTCTAACTATTCTTCTTCTTCTTCTTCTTCTTCTTGGAATTCTTCTTCTTCTTCATCTTTGTCTTCATTTAGTCATTATTGTTGTTCTTACTACTCTTCTTATTCTTCCACTTCTTCTTCTTCTTCTTCATCTTC
>JAIUJO010002026.1:87500-90000 GCA_023846275.1 Vanilla planifolia
CATCTCCTTCTTCTTCTTTATCTTCATCTACTTCTTCTTCTTTTTCTTCTTCTTCTTCTTCTTCTTATTCTTCTTCTCCTCTTCTTCTTCTTCTTCTTCCACTTCTTCCTCTTCTTATTCTACTTCTTCTTATCCTTCAAACACATCTTTTTCAATTTCTTCTTATTCTTCCTCGTCTTCTTCTTCTTCTTCTTCTTCTTCTTCTTTTTCTTCTTGTACTACTAAATCTTCTTCGCCTTCTTCTTATTCTTCTTGAACTTCTTCTTCTTCTTCTTCCTCTTCTCTGTCTTCTTCTTCTTCTTCTTCGTTTCCTTCTTCTTCTTTGTCTTCTTCTTCTTCTTCTCCTTCTTCTTGTTGTTCTTCTTCTTCTTCTTCTTCTTCTTCTCTGTCTCCATTTTCTTCTTCTTCGTCATCATCATCATCTTCTTCTTCTTCTTCTTCTTCTTCTTCTTTTTCATTTTCTTCTTCTTCTTCTTTTTTATCTTCCTGTTCTTCTTCTTATTCTCTTTCTTCTTCTTCTTCTGCTTCTTTTTCTTCTTCTTCTTCTTCTTCTTCTTCTTTTTCTTCTTCTTCCTCTTAGTCTTCTTCTTCCTCTTCTTTTTCTTCCTCTTCTTCTTCTTTTTCTTCTTCTTCTTCTCCTACTTCTTCTTCTTCTTCTTCTTTTTCTTCTTCTCCTTTTTCTTATTGTTCTTCTCCTTATTCTTCTTATTTTTCTTCTCTTTTTTCTTTTTCTTCTTCTTTTACTTCTTCTTCTTCTTCTTCTTCTTCATCTTCATTTTCTAACTCTTATTCTACTACTTCTTCTTCGTATTCTTCTCCTTTGTATTCTTATTCTTCTTCTTCTTATTCTTCTTCTAATTAATCTTCTTCATCTTGTTCCTCTTCCTCTACTTCTTCTTCTTCTTCAAGTTCTTCACCATCTTCAAACTCTTCTACTTCTTCTGCTTCTTCTTCTTCTTCTTCTTCGACTTCTTATTGTTGTTGTTCTTCTTCCTCTTATTCTTCTTCATCTTCTTTTTCTTCTTCTTCATTTTCTTGTTCTTGATTCTCTTCTTTTTCATCTTGTTCTTCTTCTTCTTCTACTTCTTCTTTGCCTTGTTCTTATTCTTCTACTTCTTTTTCTTCTTTTTCTTCTTCTTCTTCTTATTGTAATTCTTCATCTTCTTTTTCTTCTACTTCCTTTTCTTCTTCTTCTTCTTCTTCTTCTTTTTCTTCTTCTTCTTCTTCTTCGTCTTCTCCTTCTTCTTCTTCTTCTTGGTGTTCTACTTCTTCTTCTTCTTCTTCGTCGTCTTCTTCTTCTTCTTCTTTTCTTCTTTTTCTTCTTCTTCTTCTTCTTCTTCTTCTTCTTCTCCTTCTACTTCTACTTCTTCTTAAACATCTTCTAATTTTTCTTCTTCTTCTTCTTCTTCTTCATCTTCTTCTTCTTCTTCTTCTTTGCTTTCTTCTTCTTTTTCTTTGTCTTCTACTTCTTCTCCATATTAATATTATTCTTATTTTTCTTCTTTATCTTCTTCTTCTTATTCTTTATCTTCTTCTTCTTATTCTTCCACCTCATCTTCTTCATCTTCTTCATCTTCTTCTTCTTTTTCTTCTTCTTCTTCTTCTCCTCCTCCTGTTCTTCCTCGTTCTTTGTCACTTTCTTCCACTTTTTCTTATTCTTCTTCAACTTCTTGTTGCTCTCCTTCTTCTCCTTCCTCTTCTTTGTCTTCTGCTTCTTCTTCATCATCTTCTTCATTTTCTTCATCTTCAACTTCTTCTTTTTCGTCTTCTTCTTTTTCTTCTTCCTCTTTTTCTTTATCTTCTTCTTTTTGTTCTCCATCTTCTTCTCTCCTACTTCTTCTTCCTCTTCTTTTTCTTCTTCATCTTCTTCTTCTTTGTCTTCTTCTTCTTCTTCTTCTTCATTGTGTTCTTCTTCTTCCTCTTCCTCTTGCTCTTCCTCTTCTTAATCTTCTTCTTATTCTTCTGATTCATCTTCCTTTCCATCACCATCTTCTTCTTTGTCTTCTCATTCTTCTTCTTCTTCTTCTTCTTCTTCTTCTTCTTCTTCTTTTTCTTCTTCTTCTTCTTCTTCTTCTTCAGCTTCATCTTCTTCTTCTTCTTCTTCTTCTTCTTCTTCTTCTTCTTCTTGTCTTCTTCTTCTTCTTCTTTTTCTTCTTCTTCTTCTTCTACTTCTTCTTCTTTGTTTTCTTCTTCTTATTCTTCTTCTCCTTATTCTTCTTTTTCTTCTTCTTTTTCTCCTTCTTCTTCTTCTTCTTTTTATTCGTCTTCTTCGTCTTCATGTTCTTCTTCTTCTTTTGATTCTTCTTCTTCTTCAACAACTTTTTTCTTCCCCATCATGTTCTTCTTCTTCTTCTTCTTCTTCTTCTCCTCCTCCTCCATCTCCTTCTTCTACTTCTTCGTCTTCTTCTTCTTCTTCTTCTTCTTTTCTTCTTCTTCTTCTTCCTCTTCTTCTTATTCTTCTTCTTCTTCTTCTTCTACTTCTTCTTCTTCTTCTTCTTCT
>JAIUJO010002026.1:95000-103091 GCA_023846275.1 Vanilla planifolia
TATTTTTTGTCTTCTTCTTCTTCTTCTTTTTCGTATTCTTCTTCTTCTATTTCTTCTTCTTCTTCATCATCTTTTTCTACTTCCTCTTCTTCATCGTCTTCTTTTTCTGCTTCTTCTCCTTCTTCTTCTTCTTCTTCTTCTTCTTCTACTCCTCCATCTTCTTCTTTTACTTCTTTTTCTTCTTCTTCTTCCTCCTCATCTTCTTCTTCTTCTTCTTATTCTTATTATTCTTCTTCCTCTTTTTCTTCTTCCTTTTCTTCTTCTTCATCTTCTTCTTCTTCTTCTTCGTCCTTCAACTTCTTCTTCTTCTTCTTCTTCTTCTTCTTCTTCTTCTTCTTCGTCTTCTACTTCTTCTTCACCTTTTTCTTCTTTCTCTTCTTCTTCTTCTTCTTCTTCTTTGTATTCTTCTTCTTTTCTATCATCATCTTCTTCCCTTTCTTCTTCTTCTCCTTTGTCTCCCTCTTATTTTTTCACTTCTTTTTCTATTTCTTCTTCTTCTTCTTCTTCTTTTACTTCTTCTCTTTCTTCTCCTTCTTCTTCTCCTTCTACTTCTTCTTTTTCTTTCTTTTTCTTCTTTTTCTGCTTGTTCTTTTTCTTCTTCTTCTTCTTCTTCTTCTTCTTTTCCTTCCTTTTTTTTTCTTCTTGTTCTACTACTAGTACTACTTCTTTTTTTTCTTCTACTTCTTCTTCTTCTTGTTTTTCTTCATCTTCTTCTTCTTTTTCTTCTTCTTTTTCTTGTTCTTCATTCTCTTCTTGTTCTTCTTATTCTTCTTCCACTTTTTCCTTATATTTTTTCTTATATTTCTTTTTCTTCTTCTTCTTCTTCTTCTTCTTCTTCTTCCTCTTCTTCTTCTACTTCTTCATAGTCATCATCATCATCTTTTCTTCTTCTTCTTCTTCTTCTTCTTCTTATTCTTCTTCTTCTTCTTATTCTTCTTCTTCTTCTTATTCTTATTCTTCTTCTTCTTGTTCGCCTTCTCCTTTTTCTTCTCTTTCTTCTTCTTCTTCTTCTTTTCCTCATTCTTCTTCCTCTTCTAAGTCTTCTTCTTCTTCTTTTTCATTTTCTTCTTCTTCTCCTTCTCCTTCTTCTCTTTTTACTTCTTCTTCTTCTTCTTCTTCTTCTTCTTTTCTTCTTCTTCTTGATCTTGTTCTCCATCTTCTGGTTTTACTTCTTCTTCTTCTTCTTCTTCTTAATCTTCTTCTTCTTCTTCCCCTTCTTCTTCGTCTTCTTCTTCTTCTTTGGTTTTTTACTTCTTCTTCGTCATCTTCTTTTTCTTCATCTTCTTCTTCTTCCTTTACTTCTTCTTCTTCATCTGTAATTCTACTTCTTGTTCTTCCTCTTCTTCTTTTTCTTCTTCTTCTTCCACTTATTCTACTTTGACTTTCTTCATCTTTATCTTCTTCTTCTTGTTGTTCTTGTTCTTACCTTGCTTCCTCTTCTTCTTCTTCGTAGTCTCCTAGTTCTTCTCCTTCTTCTTCTTCTTATCATTATTCTTTTTCTTCTTCTTCTCCTTCTTCTTCCACACCTTTTACTTCTTTTAAATTTTCTTCTTCTTCTTCGTCGTCTTCTTGTTCTGCTTTTCTTCATCATCATCTTCTTCTTCTTCGAATTCATCTGGTTCGTTTTTCTTCTTTTTCTCCTTTATCTTCTTCTTTTTCTCCTTCTTTTTGTTCTTCTTCTACTTCTTCAAATTCTTGTTCTTCTTCTTCTTCTCCTCCTCCTCCTCCTCCCTCATCTTCTTCTTCTTGACCTTCTTCTTGCTTTTCTTTGTCTTCTTCTACTTCTTCTCCTTCTTCTTCTTTTTCTTCTTCCTCTACTTCTTCTTCTTTACCTTCTTCTTCTTTGTCTTTTTTCTACTACTTCTTCATCTTCTTCTTCTTCTTCTGCATCTTCCTTTTCTTCCTCTTCTTCTTCTTCTTCTTTTTCTTCTTCTTCTTCTTCTACTTCTTCTTCATCATCTTCATCTTCTTCTTCTTCTTCTACATCTTCCACTTCTTCCTCTTCTTTTTTTTCTTCTTCTACTTCTTCTTCATCATCTTCATCTTCTTCATCTCCTTCTACTTCTTCTTTGTCTTCTCCTTCTTCTTCTACTTCTTCTTGCTCTTCTTCTTCTTGTTCTTCCTCTTCTTCTTCTTCTTCTTTTACTTAATCTTCTTCTTCTTCTTGTTCTTCTTTTTTCTCTTCCTCTTATTCTTCTTTTTCTTCTTCTTATTACATGTCTTCTTCTTCCCCTTCTTTGTCTTCCTCTTCTTTGCCTTCTTCATCTCTCATCTTCGACTTCTACTTTTTTGACTTCTTCTCTTTTTGCATCTTTTTCTTCTACTTATTCGGCTTCTTCTTTTTCTTCTTCTTCTTCTCCTTCTTATCCTTCTCCTTCTTCGTCGTCTTCACCTTCTTCGCCTATTTCTTCATTTTCTTCTTCTTTGCTTTCATCTTCATCTTCTCTTCTTGCTCTTCTTCTTTTCTTCTTCTTCTACTTCTTCTTCCTCTTCTTCTTCGTCGTCTTCTTCTTCTTCTTTTTCTTCTTCTTCTTCATCTTCTTGTTCTTTTCCCCTTCCTCTTCTCCCACTTCTTCTTCTTCTTCTTCATTCTCTACTTTTACACTATCTTTTTCTTCGACAACTTCTTCTTCTTCTTGTTCTTATTCTTATTCTTCTTCTTCTTCTACTTCTTCTTCTTCTCCTACATCTTCTTCTTCTTCTACTTCTTCTTCTTCTCCTACATCTTCTTCTTCTTCTCCTACATCTTCATCATCATCATCATCATCATCTTCTTCTTCTACTTCTTCTTCGTCATCTTCTTCTTCTTCTTCTTCTTCGTCTTCTCCTCCTTCTTCCTCTTCCTTTTCTTCTTCTTCTACTTCTTCTTCCTCCTGTTCTTCTTTATCATTTTCTTCTTCTTCATCGTAGCCTTCTGCTTCTTCTTCTTCTTATTCAATTTTTTTCTCATTCTTCTTCCTCTTCTTCTTCTCCATCTTATTCTTCTTCTTCTTCTCCACCTCCCTTTGTTTTTTCTTCTTCATCTTCATCTTCGTCTTCTTCATATTCTTTTACTTCTACTTCTTCTTCGTCTTCTTCTTCTTCGTCTTCTTCTTCTTCATCTTCTTCTTCTTCTTCTTCGTCTTCTTCATCTTCGTCTTCTTCTTCTTCTTCTTCTTCTTCTTCTTCTTTTTCTTCTTCTGCTTCTACTTCTTCTTATTCTCCATCTTCTTCTTCTCCTTTGCTTTCCTCTTCTACTTATTCTTCTGTTTTTTATTCTTCTTCTTCTTCCTCTTCTTTTTCTTCTCCTTCTTCTTCATCTTCTTTCTATTCTTTGACTTCTTTTCTTCTGGTTTGTCTTCTACCACTTCTTCTTTTTCTTCTTCTTTTACTTCTTCTTTTTCTTATTCTTTTTGTAATTCTTCTTCTTCTTCTTCTTCATCTTCTTTTTTTTCTTCTTCTTCTACTTCCTTTTCTTCTTTGTATCTTCTTCTTCTTCTTGTTTATCCTCTTCTTCTACTTCTTAATCATCATTTTCTTCTTCTTCTTCTTCCTCCTCCTCCTCTTCCTCTTCTAATTCATCATCATCGTCATCATCATCATCCTCTTCTTCTTCTTCTTCTTCTTCATCTTCTACTTCTTCTTCTTCACCTTCTTCTTCTATTTCTTCTTCTTCCTCTAAGTCTTCTCCTTTTTTTTTTTCTTCTCTTTCTTCTTCTCCTACTTCTTTTCCTTCATCTACTTCTTCATTTCACCTTCTTTTTCGCCTTCATCTTATTATTATTCTTCCTCTTTTTTTGCATCTTTTTCATCTTCTTCTTATTCTTCTTCCTCTTCTTCTTCTTTTTCTTCTCCTTCTTCTTTTTCTTCTTCTTCTTCTTATTCTTCTTCTTCTTCTCCTTCTTCTTCTTCTTCTTCTTTTCCTTCTCCTTCTTTGACGTCTTCACCTTCTTTGCCTTTTTCTTCATTTTCTTCTTCTTTGCCTTCTTCTTCATCCTCTTCCTCTTGCTCTTCTTTTTCTTCTTCTTCTTCTTCTTCTTCAACTTCTTCTTCTTCTTCTTCTTTTTCCCCCTTCTTCTTCTCCTTCTTCTTCCTCTTCTTCTTCCTCTACATTTCCACCTTCTTTTTCTTCTTCTTTTACTTCCATTTCTTCTTCTTCTTCTTCTCCTCATTCTTATTCTTATTCCTATTCTTATTCTTTCTCTTCTTCCACTTCTTCTTCTTCTTCTTCTTCTTCTTCTCCTTGTTCTTCTTCTTCCTCTTCTTCTTCTTCTTCTACTACTACTACTTCTTCTTCTTCTTCTTCTTCTTCTTCTCTATCATTTTCTTCTTCTTCTTTTACTTCTTCATCGTAGGCTTCTATTTCTTCTTCTCATTCGTTTTCTTCTCATTCTTCTTCCTCTTCTTCCTTTTCTACCTCTTCTTCTTCTTCTTCTTCTTGTTTTCCACCTCCTTTGTTTTTTC
This sequence comes from Vanilla planifolia, assembly GCA_023846275.1. Taxonomy (NCBI): domain Eukaryota; kingdom Viridiplantae; phylum Streptophyta; class Magnoliopsida; order Asparagales; family Orchidaceae; genus Vanilla; species Vanilla planifolia. The sequence goes on from JAIUJO010002026.1 coordinate 99,444, forward strand.
TTCATCTTCTACATCTGCTTAGTCTTCTTATTGTTCTTCTTCTTCGTGTTCTTCTTCTTCTTCTTCTTCTTTTTTGTCTTCTTTTCGTCTTTGTCTACTTCTTCATCTTCATATTCTTCATCTACATATTCTTATCCTTCTACTTCTTCTTGTTTATCTCCTTCTACTACTTCGCAATTTTCTACTTTGTTTTCTTCTTCTTCTTCGCCTTCTTCTACTACTTTTTCATATTCTTCTCCTTCCTCCTCTTTCTTTCTCTTTCTTCTTCTTCTTCTTCTTCTTTTACTTCTTCTTTCTTTCTTCTTCTCCCTAATCTTTTATTTCTTATTCTTCTTGTTCGTCTTCTTCCTCCTCCTCCTCTTCATCTTCTTTATCTTCTTCTTCTTTTTCAACTTTTTTTCCTCTGTCTTCTTTTTCTTCTTCTTCTACTTTATCATCATCATCATCTTCTTCTCTTCTTCTTCTTCTTCTTAATGTACTTCCTCCTCTTCTTCTTCATCTTCCACTTCATCATCATCTTCTTCTTCCTCTTCTTCTTTTTCTTCTTCTTTTACATCTTCTTTGCCTTCTGCTTCTTCCTCTTCTAAGTCTTCTTCTTCTTCTTCTTCTTCATCTCCTTCTTCTTCTTCGACTTCTTCATCTTCTTTTTCTTCTTCTCCTTCTTCTTCATTTCTCCTTCTTCTTCTTTGCCCTCTTTTTCTCCTTCTTCTTCTTCTTATTCTTCTTTTTCTTCTTTTTTTCTTCTAATTCTTCTTCTCCTTTTTTTTCTTCTTATTCATCTTCTTTTTCATCTTCTTCTTCTTCCTCTTCCTCTTCTTCCTCTTCTTCTTTTACTTCTTCTTCCTCTTCTTCTTCTTCTTCTCCACCTCCTCGTTCTTTGTTTTTTACTTCATCGTCATCATCTTCTTCTTTTTCGTCTTCTTCTTCGTCTTCTGCTTCTTCTTCTTCTTCATCTTCTTCTTCTTCTTCGTCTTCTGCTTCTTCTTCTTATTCTTCTTCTCATTGTTCTTTTTCTTCTACTTCTTCTTCTTCGTCTCCTTCTTCTTCTTCTTCTTCTTCTTTGTCTTCTTCTTCTTCTTTTTACTCTTTTTCTTCTTCTTCTTCATCTACTTCTTCTTCTTCTTCTTTGCCTTCTACTTCTCCTTCTCCTTCATCTTCTTCTTCTTTTTCTTCCTCTTCTTCTTCTCCTTCTTCATCTTCTTCATATTCTTTTACTTCTTTTTCTTCTTCATTTACTTCTTCCACTTCTTCTTTTCCTTCCTCTTCTTCTTTTTCCTATTCTTCTTGTTCTTCTTCTTCTTCTACTTCTTTTTCTTCTTTTTCTACTTCTTTTTCTTCGTCTTCTTCTCCTCTTCTTCTTATTCTTCTTCTTCTTCTTCCTCCTCTTCTTCTACTACTACTTCTTCTTCTTCTTCATCTTCTTCTTCATCTACTCCTTCTTTTCTTCCCCTTCTTCTTCTTGTTGTTCTTGTTCTTCTTCTCTTTTTTATTGTTCTTCTACTTCTCCTTCTCCTTATTCTCTTTCTTCTTATTATTTTTCTTTTTTTTCTTCTTATTCTAATTCTTCTACTTTTTCTTCTTCTTCTTCTTCTTCTTAATCTTCTTTTGCTCCTTTTTCCTCCTCCTCCTCTCTTCTTCTTCTTTTTGTTCTTCCTCTTCTTCTTCTTCTCCTTTTTTTCTTCTTCTTTATCATCTTCTTCTTCTTCTTCAACATGTTCTTCTTCTTCTTCTTCTACTTCTTTTCCTTCTTTTCTTCTTCCTCTTCCTCTTCATTTTCATCTTTTTCTTCATCATCTACTCCATTTTATCCTACTTCTCCTTCATCTTCTTCTTCTTCTCCTTCTTCTTTGTCTTCTTCTTCCTCTTCTTCTACTTCTTTGTCTTCTTCTACTTCTTCATCTTTGCATTGTTCTTCTTCTTCTTCTTTTTCTTATTCTTCTTGTTCATCCTCTTGCTCTTCTTCTTCTTCTTCTTATTCTTATTCTTTGTCTCGTTCTTCTTCTTCTTTTTCATCTTCTTGTTTTTGTTCTTCTTATTCCTCTTCTTTTTCTTCTTCTTTTTCTTCTTCTTCTTCTGCCTTCTTCTTCTTCTTCTTTTCCCCTTCTTATTTTTCTTCTTCTTTTTCTCCTTTCTCTCACCTTCTGCTTCATCTTCTTCTTCTTCTTCTTCTTCTTCTTCATTTTCTTATTTTTCTTCTTCTTCATCATCTTTTTCTTTTTTAATATCTTCTTCTTCTTCTTCTTCTTCTTCTTTTTCTTCTTCTTCTTCTTCTTCTTCTTCCTCTTCTTCTTCTTAATGTTCTTCTTGTTCTTTTTCTTCATCATCTTCTTCTTCTTCTTATTCTTCTTCTTCTAAATCTTCTTCATCTTCTTCATCTTTTTCTTCTTCTTCTTCTTCTTCTTCTTCTTCTTCTTCTCTTTTTTACTTTTGCTTTTTCTTCTTCTTGGTCGACTACTTCATCTTCTTCTTCTTCTTCACTTTTTCGTCTTTTTCATCTTCTTCTTCTTCCACTTCTTCTTATTCTTCTTAATCTTCTTCTTCTTCTTCTTCTTCTTCTTCTTCTTCCTCTTCTTCTTCTTCTTTTTCTTCTTCTTCTTGTTCATCCTCCTCCTCTTCTTCTCCTTCTTCTTCTTCTTCTTTTTCTTCTTCTTCTTCTTCTTCTTCTTCATCTCCTTCTTTTTTTCATCTCCTTCCTCTACTCCATCTTCCTCTTCTTCTTCTTCTTCTTCTTCTTCCTCTCGTTCTTCTTCTTCTTCTTCTTCTTCTTCTTCTTCCTCTTCTTTTTTCTTCCACTCGTTCTTCTTCATTTTCTTCTTCTTCTTCTTCTTCTTTGACTTATCTTCATCTTCGTCTTTTTCCTATTCTTCTTCTTGTTCTTCTTCTTTTCTTGTTCTTCTTTATCTTCTTCTTCTTCTTCTTCTTCTTCTTCTTCTTCTTCTTCGTCTCCTTCTACTTTTTTTTCTTCTTCTTCATTTCCTTCTATTTCCACTTATTTGTCTTCCTCAAATTCGTCTTCTTCTTCTTCTTCGTCGTCATCTTCTTCCTTTCATCTTCTTCTTCCTCTTCTTCTTCTTCTTCTTCATCATCTTCTTCTTCTTCTTCTTCCCATCCTCCTTTGCCTTATTCTTCTTCCTCTCCTCCTCCTCTTCTATCTTTTTCTTCTTCTTCTTCTTCTTCTACTACTTCTACTTCTTCTTTTTCTCCTTCTTCTTCTTTTTCTTCGTCTTCTTCTTCTTCTTCTTCTTCGTTTTCTTATTCTTCGTCTTTTTCATCTTCTTTTCCTCTTCATCTTCTTCTTCTTGTTCTTATTCTTCTTCTTCATTTTCTTCTTTTTCTTCTTCTTCTTTATCTTCTCTTTCTTCATCTTTTTCTTATTCTTCTTTGTCTTCTTCTTCGTCATCTCCTTCTTCTTCATGATGTTATTCTTCATCTTCCTCCTCCTCCTCTTCTTCTTCATGTTCTTCTTCTTCTTTGTCTTCTTCTTCAACTTCTTCCTCATCTTCTTCTTTTATATCTTCTTCTTCTTCTTCTTGTTCTTCTTCTTTTTCTTCTTCTTCTTTTCAGTTTCCTCTTCTTCATCTTCTTCTTCTTCGTCTTCTTTGTCTTCCCCTTCTTTGCCTTGTTCTTCTTCGTCTCCTTCTTCTTCTT
>JAIUJO010000700.1:0-5000 GCA_023846275.1 Vanilla planifolia
AAGAAGAGAGGAGGAGAAGAAGAAGAAGAAGAAGAAGAAGATGATGAAGAAGAAGAAGATGATGGAGAAGAAGAAGAAGAAGGAGAAGAAGAACAAGAAGTAGAATAAGAAGGAGAAGAAGATGAAGAAGAAGAAGGTTAATAATAAGAATAGTAATAATAAAAAGCAAGAAGAAGAAGAAAAAGAAGAAGAAGAAAAAGATGGAGAAAAAGAAAATGAAGGAGAAGAAGTAGAAGACGAAGAAGAAGAGAAAGAAGAAGAAGAAGAAAAAAGAAGAAGAAGAAGAAGAAAGTAAGAGGAGAAGAAGCAAAAGAAGGTGAAGAAGATGAAGGAGAAAAAGGAGGAGAAGAAGAAGAAGTCTAAGAAGAAGAAGAAGAAGAAGGAGAAGAAGAAGAAGAAGAAGATGTGGAAGAATATAATGCAAAAAAAAAGAAGAAGAAAAAGAAGAAGTAGGAGAAGAAGAGGAAAAGGAAGGCAAAGAAGAAGAAGAAGAAGGAGGAAGAAAAGAAGAAGAAGACAAAGGAGAAGAAAAAGGCAAATAAGAAGAAGAAGAAGAAGAAGAAGATGATAAAAAATAAGAAGAAGACGATGAGGAAGAAAAAGAAGAGGAAGATGAAGAAGAAGAGCAAGAAGAAGAAGAAGAAAAAGAAGAAGTAGAAGAAGAAGATGATGATGATAATGATGTTGATGAATGACAAGAAGAAGAAGAAGAATTAGTAGTAGAGGAAGGAGAAGAAGAAGTAGAAGAAGAAGAAGAAGAAGTAGAAGAATAAGACGAAGAAGAAGGAGAAGCTGGTAAAATATGAAAAACTAGAAAAAGAAGAAGAAGAAGAAGAAGAGGAAGTAGAAGTAGAAGTAGAAGTAAAAGGAGAAGAGGAGGAAGAGGAAGTAGATGAAGAAGAAGAGGAAGAAGAAAAAGAAGTAGTTGTAGTACTAGTAGTCGTAGTAGGTTTAGTAGTTGGTGGAGAAGACGAAGAAGAAGAAGAAGAAGAAGAAGAAGAAAAAGAAGAAGGAAAAGTACGAAAAGTGGAAAAATTAGTAGTAGAAGAAGAAGAGGAGGAGGAAGAAGAAGAACAAGAAAAAGAAGAAAGAGGAGAGTAAGTAGAAGAAGAAGAAGATGAAGAGATAGCAGAAGAAGATGTAGAATAATATTAATAAAAATAATAATAAGTTGAGTATGTTGCAGATGGAAAGAAGAAGAAGAAGAAGAAGAAGAAGAAGAGGAAGAAGAAGAAGTAGAAGAAGAAGAAGAAGAAGAAAAAGTCGAAGAAGAAAAAGATGAAGAAAAAAGGAAGAAGAAAAGAAGAAGATGATGAAAAAGAAAAAGACAAAGAAGAAGTAGAAGAACAAGAAGAAGAAGAAGGAGATTTAGAGAAAAGAATAGAAGGAGGAGGAGAAGAAGAAGCTAAAGAAGAAGTAGAATAAGCAGGGGGAGAAGAAGAAGAAGAAGAAGAAGAAGTAGAATAAGAAGCAAAATAAAGAAGAAGAAGAAGAAGGAGAAGAAGAAAAAGATGAAAGAGAGGAAAAAGAAGAAGAAGAAGACAAAGAAGATGGAGAAGAACAAGTAGGAGAAGAAGAACAAGAAGAAGAAGCAGGAGTAGGCAACTGAAGAAGAAGAAGAAGACGAAGAATAATAATAATAACAAAAAGAAGCAAAAGGAAGAAGAAGAAGAAGAAGGAGATGAAGAAGAAGTACGAGAAGAAGAAAAAGAAGAAGAAGAAGCAGAAGAAGAAAAAGAAGAAGAAGTAGTATAAGAAGAAGGAGACAAAGGAGAAGGAGGAAAAGAACAAGAAGAAGAAGTAGAAGACGGAGAAGAAGACGAAGAAGAAGAAGATGAATAATAATAATAGTAATAATAACAGGCAAGAAGAGTAAGAAAAAGAAGAAGAAGAAGAAGAAGATGGAGAACAAGAAAAAGAAGGAGAAGAAACAGAAGAAGAAGAAGAAGAGGAATAAAAAGTAAGAGAAGAAGAAGAAGAAGCAGAAGAAGAGGTAGTTGAAGAAGAAGAAGGAGAATAAGGAGAAGAAGATGAAGGAGAAAAAGGTGGAGAAGGAGAAGAAGTAGAAGATGAAGAAGAAAAAGAAGGAGAAGAAGATGGAGTAGGAGAATATAAGGCAGAAGAAGAAGAAGAAGATTAAGTACGACAAGAAGAAATAGAAGACAAAGAAAAAGAAAAAGAAGAAGAAGGAGAAGAAGATGATGACGATGCTGAAAAAGAAGAAGAAGATGATGAAGAAGAAAAAGAAGAGATAGAAGAAGAAGAAGAAGAAGAAAAAGAAGAAGTAGAAGAAGAAGAAGATTATGACGATGATGTTGATGAATAAGTAGAAGTAGTAGAAGAAAAAGAAGAAGTAGAAGAAGATGAAGAAGAAGAAGAAGAAGAAGAAGAAGTAGTAGTGGAGGAAAAGAAGAAGAAGAAGAAGAAGAAGAAAAGAAGAATAAGAATAAGAATAAGAATAAGAAGAAGGAGAAGTAGAAGAAGAAGAAAAATTAGAAAGAAGAAGTAGACAAAGAGGAAGAAAAAGAAGATGTTGGAGAGGAGGAGGAAGAAGAAGAAGAATAATAAGACGAAGAAGAAAAGAAGAAGAAGAATAATAATAAGAAGAAGAAGAAAAAGAAGGCCAAGTAGAAAAAGAAGAAAAAGTGCTAGTAGAAGAAGAAGAAGAGGAAAGAAGAAGAAGAAGAAGAAGAAGAAGGAGAGAAAGAAGAAGAAAAGATGAAGAAGAAGAAGAAGAAGAAGAAGAAGTAGATGAAGAAGAAGAAGGAGAAGAAGGAGAAGAAGATAAAGGAGAAAAACGAGGAGGTGAAGAAGAAGAAGCAGAAGAAGAAGAAGAAGAAAAAGAAGGAGAAGAGGAAGAAGAAGTAGCAGAATATGATGCAAAAGAAAAAGATGAAGAAGATTAAAAAGATGAAGAAGAAGAAGAAAAAGAAGAAGAAGAAGAAGAAGAAGAAGAAGAAGACGAAGAACAACAAGAAGAAGAAGATGAAGTAGAAGAAGAAGAAGATGATGATGATGAAAAAGAAGATGATGATGAAGAGAAAGAAGAGGAAGAAGAAGATGTAGAAGTAGAAAAACAAGATGTAGAAGAAGAAAAAGTTTATGATGATGATGATGATTAATACGAAGAAGAAGAAGTAGAAGAAAAAGAAGTAGTAGAAGAAGAAGCAAAAGAAGAAGTAGTAATAGAGGAAAAAAAAAAGAAGATTCAGAAGAAGATTCAGAAGATGAAGAATAAGAATAAGAATAAGAAGAAGAAGGAGAAGTAGAAGAAGAAGGATGAAGTAGAAGAAAAGGAAGAAGAAGAAGAAGAAAGAGAGGAGGTAGAAGAAGAGGAAGAAGAAAAACTTGTGGTGTAGAAGAAGAAGAAGAAGAAGAAGAAGAAGAAGAAGAAGAAAAAGAAGAAGAAGAAGGAGAAGAAGGAGAAGAAGTAGAAAAAAAAAGGACAAGTAGAAAAAGAAGAAACAGTTGTCATAGTAGTAGAAGAAGAAGAAGAAGGAGAGGAAGTGGAAGAAGAAGAAGTAGAAGAAGAAGATGATGATGATGATTATGTGGAAGAGATTGCAGAAGTAGAAGCAGAATAATAATAATAATAATAATAATAATAATAATAATAATAATAATAAGGTGATGATGAAGTAGAAGGAAAAGAAGAACAAGAAGAAGAATAAGAAGAAGAGGAAGAGGAAGAATAAGTGGAAGAAGAAGAAGAAGACGAGAAAGTAGAAGAAGAAGAAAAAGAAGAAGAAGAACATGATGAAGAAGAAGAAAAAGAAGAAGAACAAGAAGAAGAAGATGATGAAGAAGAAGAAGAAGTACAAGAACAACGAGAAGAAGGAGATGAAGAGGAAGGAGAAGATGGAGAAGAAGAAGAAGAAGAAGAAGGAGAAGTAGAATAGGAAAGGGAAGAAGAAGATGGAGAAGAAAAAGAAGTTGAGTAAAAAGCAAAATAATAAAAAAAAAGAAGAAGAGGAAGGAGAAGAAGAAAAAAGAAGAACGAAAAGAAGAGAAGAAGAAGAAGATGGAGAAGAAGAAGTAGGAGAAGAAGAACAAGAAGAAGAAGTAGGAGGAGAAGGAGGAAAAGAAGAAGAACACAAAGAATAATAACAAAAAAAAACAAACAAAAAGAAGAAGAACAAGAAGTAGAAGAAGGAGAATAAGAAAAATAAGGAGAAACAAAAGAAAAAGAAAGAGAACTTGAAGTAGTAGAAGAAGAAGAAGAAAAAGAAGGATAAAAAGTCGAAGAAGAAGATGAAGAAGAAGAGGAAGTAGAGGAAGAAAGTGAAGAAGAAGAAGAGAAAGTAGAAGAAGAAGATGGAGAAGAAGGAGGAGGAGAAGATGAAGAAGACGAGGAAGAAGAAAAAGAAAGAGAAGAAGAAGAGAAAGATGAAGAAGAAGAGGAAGAAGAAGCAGTAGGAGAATATGAAGCAAAAGAAAAAGAAGAAGGAGAAGAAGAAGATAGAGAAAAAGAAGTATAAGAAAAAGATGAAGAAGAAGAAGAAAAAGAAGAAGAAGAAGAAGAAGAAGAAGAAGAAGAAGAAAAAGGCGAAGAAGAAGAAGAAGTAGAAGAAGAAGAAGAGGAAGAAGAAGAAGAAGAAGAAGAAGAAGAAGAAGAAGAAGAAGAAGACTAAGAAGAAGAAGATGATGATGATGATGATGATGATGGTTAAAAGAAGAAGAAGAAGAAGTAGAAGATGATGATGATGTTGATGATGGTTAAAAGAAGAAGAAGAAGTGGAAGAAGAAGAAGAAAAGAGTAGGAGGAAGAAGAAGAAGAAGAAGTAGAAGAAGAAGAAGGAGAAAATGATGATGATCATGATGAAGTAGAAGAAGAAGAAGAAGAAGAAGAAGAAGAAGAAAAAGCAAAAGAAATAGAAGCAGTTAGTAGTAGTTGTAGTAGAAGAAGAAGAAGAAGAAGAAGAAGAAGAAGGTGTTGAAGAAGAAGGAGAAGAAGGAGAAGAGAAAGAGACAAAGAGGAACAAGAAGAAGATGAAAAAGAA
>JAIUJO010000700.1:30000-37500 GCA_023846275.1 Vanilla planifolia
GAACATGAAGAAGAAGAAGGAGAATAATAATAATAATAATAATAATAATTATAATAGTAAGTAGAAGAAGAAGTAGAAGAAGAAAAAGAAGGAGAAGAAGGAGAAGGAGAAGAAGAAGAAGACGAAGAAGAAGAAGAAGAATAAGATTAAGTAGAATAAGAAGAAGAAGAACCAAAAGAAGAAGAAGAAGAAGAAGAAGAAAAGAGAAGAAGAAGCGGAAGAAGAAGAAAAGAAGAAGAAGCAAAAGAAGAAGAACAAGAAGAAGAAGACGTTGATTATGAAGAAGAAGAAGAAGAAGAAGAAGAAGTTGTAGTAGAAGTAGAAGAAGAAGAAGAAGAAAATGCAGAAGAAGTAGAACATTTTGAAGGAAAAAAATGATGAAGAAGAAGACAAAAGAGAAGAAGAAGGAGAAGGAGAAGAAGAAGAAGACGAAGAAGAAGACGAAGAAGAAGAAGGAGAAGAATAAGAAGAAAATGGAGAAAAAGAAGGACGAGGAGAAGAACAACAACAGGAAGAAGGCAAAAAAGGAGGAGGAAGAGAAGATGAAAAAGAAGAAGAAGAAGAAGAAGAAGAAAAAGAAGAACAAAAAGGAGAAGAAAAAGAAGAAGTAGGAGAATAAGAACCAAAAGAAGAAGAAGAAGTAGAAGTAAGAGAAGTAGAAGGATATGATGCAAAAGAAGAAGAAGAACAAGAAGAAGAAAGAGAAGAAGATAAAGAAGAAGAAGAAGAAATAGTAGTAGAAGTAGTAGAAGAAGGAAAAGAAGAAGTAGAGGAAGAAAAGAAGGAAGATGAACAAGAAGAAGAAGGAGAAGAAGTAGAAAGAGAAGAAGAAGATGAATAATAATAATAATAATAACAATAATATTAACAATAATAATAACAATAATAATAATACTAATAATAATAATAATAATAACAAGAAGGAGGAGGAGGAGGAGAAGGGGGGAAGATGGACAAGTCGAAGAAGTAGAAGAAGAAGAAGAAGAAGAAGAAGAAGGAAAAGAAGGAGAAGAAGGAGGAGGAGGAGGAGGAGAAGAAGAAGAAAAAGAAGAAAAAGAGAATAAAGAAGTAGAAGAAAAAGAAAATGAAGAAGATGTAGAAGGAAAAGAAGAAGAAGAAGAAGAAGAAGAAGAAGAAGAAGAAGAAGAAGAAGAAGGAGGAAGAAGAAGAAGAAGTAGAAGAAGAAGAAGAAGAAGAAGAAGAAGAAGATGTTGATGTTGAAGAGGAAGAAGGAGAAGAAAGAGAAGAAGAAGAAGCAGAATAAGGAGAGTAAGAAAAAGAAGAGGAAGAAGAAGACGAGGAAGAACAAGAAGTAAGAGAATAAGAAGCAAAAGAAAAAGAAGAAGAAGTAAGACAAGAAGAAGAAGAAGAAGAAGAAGAAATAGTAGGAGAATAAGAAGCAAAAGAATAGAAAGAAGAAGAAGAAGAAAGAGAAGAAGAAGAAGAAGAAAAAGAAGAAGAGAAAAAGTACCAGAAGTAGAAGTAGAAGAACAAGAAGATGAAGAGGAAGAAGAAGAAGCATAAGAAGAAGAAGAAGCAGATGAAGAAGACAAAGAAAATGAAGAAGAAGAAGGAGAAGCAGTAGATGAAGAGGAAAAAAAAGAAGATAAATGATAACAAGAAGGAGAAGAAGAAGAAAAAAAAGTAGAAAATGAAGAAGAAGAAGAAGAATTAGTGTAATAAAATAATAATAACAATAATAATAATAAGGAGCAGAAGAAGAAGAAGAAGGAGGAGAAGAAGAAGAGGAAGCAGAGGTAGAAGAAGACGAAGAAGAAGTAGAAGAAGAAAAAGGAAATGAAAGATAAGGAGGAGGAGGAGGAGGAGGAGAAGAAGAACAAGAAGAAGAAGAAAAAGAAGAAGAATAAGTAGAAGAATAGGAAGAAGAAGAAGCAAAAGAAGAAGAAGAAGAAGAAGAAGAAGGAAAAGAAGAAGAAGAAGAAGAAGAAGAAGTAGAAGGAAGAAGAAGAAGAAGAAGAAGATGATGATTATGAAGAAGAAGAAGTAGAAGAAGAAGAAGAAGAAGAAGGAAGAAGAAGAAGAAGAAGAAGATGATGATTATGAAGAAGAAGAAGTAGAAGAAGAAGAAGAAGAAGAAGAAGAAGAAGAATAAGAAGAAGAAGAAGAAGAAAAAGAAAAAAAAGAATAAGAAGAAGACATTGAGGTAGTAGAAGATGAAGAAGTCGAAGAAGACAAACAAGAATAATAATAATAATAATAACAAGAAAAAGTAGAAGAAGAAGAAGAAGACAAAGAAGAAGAACAATGAGGAGAGATAGGTGGAGGAGAAGATGGAAAATAAGTATAACAAGAATAAAAAAGAGAAGAAGCAGATGAAGAAGAAGAAGAGGAATAGGAAGAAGAAGATGAAAAAAAGAATGAGAGGAATAAAAAAGGGAAGAAGTAGAAGAAGAGGAATAAGAAGAAAAAGATGAAGAAGAAGTTGAAGAAGAAAAAGAAGAAGAAGAAGAAGAAGAAGAAGAAATAGATGTAGTAGAAGAAGAAGAATAAAAAGAAGAAGAAGAAGAAGAAATATGATGAAGAAGAAAAGGAAGAAGAACAAAAAGAAGAAGAAGACGAAGAAGAAGAAAAAAAGAACAAGAAGAGGAAGAAGAAGATGAAGAAGGATAAGAAGAAAAAAGAACAAAGAGAAGAAGGAGAAGAACAAGAAGGAGAAGAAGGAGATGAAGAAGAATTTGAAGAAGAAGAAGAAGAAGAACAAGATGGAGTAGAAGGAGAAGGAGAAGAAGAAGAATAAGAAGAAGAGGAAGGAGGAAGATGATAAGAAGAAGAAAAAAAAGAAGTAGAAGAATAAGAAATGAAATAAAAAAGAAGAAGTAGAAGAAGAGGGTGAAGAAGAAGAAAGAGAAAATGAAAAGTAGGAGTATAAGAGGGCGAAGAAGAAGAAGAAGAAGGAGACATAGAAGAAGAAAAAGAAGAAAGAGAAGAAGAAGAAGCAGAAGAAGGGCAAGAAAAAGAAGAAGAAAAAGAAGGAGAAGAGGAAGAAGAGAGAAAAGAAGAAAAAGAAGTAGGAGAAGAAGAAGAAGATAAAATAGAAGAAGTAGAAGTAGTAGTTGTAGTAGTAGTAGTAGTAGAAGAAGAAGAAGAAGAAGAAGAAGAAGAAAAGGAATAGGAAGAAGAACAAGAAGGTGGAGTAGGAGAAGAAGAAGAATGAGAAGAATAAGAGGAAGAAGAAGAAGAAGAAGAAGAAGAAGAAATCGAAGAAGATGGAGGAGAAGGAGATGGAGAAGAAGAGGAAGAACAAGAAAAAGGAGGAAGAGAAGATGTAGAAGAAGAAAAAGAAAAAGAAGAAAAACAAGAAGAAAAATAAGTAGTAGGAGAATAAGAAGTTGTAATAAAAGAAGAAGAAGAAGAAGTAAGAGAATCAGAAGCAAAAAGAAGAAGAAGTAGAAGAAGAAGAAAGAGAAGAAGAAGAAGAAGAAGAAGAAGAAGAATAAGAAGAAGAAGTTTAGTAGTAGTAGTAGTAGTAATAGAAAAAGAAGACGAAGAAGAAGAGGAAGAAGAAGAAGAAGTCGAAGAAGTTGAAGAAGAAGAAGAGGAATCAAATGAAGAAGACGAAAAGGAACATGAACAAGAAGAAGAAGGAGAAAAAGAATAAAAATATGAAGAAGATGAAGATGAAGAAGAAGAAGTAGAATAATAATAATAATAATATATAGAAGAAGAAGATGATGATGATGAGAAGAAGAAGAATAAGAAGAAGAAGAAGAAGAAGGAGGAGAAGAAGAAGAAAATGTAGTAGAAGAAGTAGTAGTAGAAAAAGAAAAAGAAGGAGAAGAAGTAGGAGGTGGAGGAGATGAAGAAGAAGAAGAAGAATAAGTACAAAAATAAGAATAAGAAGAAGTAGAAGATGAACAACAAGAACAAGAAGATGGTGAAGTAGAAGAAGAAGTAAAAGTACAAGAAGAAGAAGAACTTGAAGAAGAAGTAGAAGAGGAAGAAGAGGAGGAAGAAGAAGAAAAAGAAAAAGAAGAAGAATAGGAAGAAGATTAAAACGAAGATGAAGAAGAAGAAGAAGAATAAGAAGGGGAGGAAGAAAAAGAAGAAGAAGAAGAACAAGAAGAAGAAGTAATAGTTGAAGAAGAAGAAGAAGAGAAAGTAGAACAAGAAAAAGAAGGAGAAAATGGAGAAGAAGAAGAAGACGAAGAAAATGAAGAAGAAGAAAAAGATGATGGTGAAGAAGATGAAGCGGAAGTAATAGTAGAAGAAGAAGAATACAAAGAGGAATAAGAAGAAGACGAAGAAGAAAAAGTTGAAGAAGAAGAAGAAGAAGAAGAAGAAGAAGAAAAAGAAGAAGAAGAGAGAGATGTAGAAGAAGAACAAGAAGAAGGAGAAGAAGAAGAAGACAAAAGAAGAAAAAGAACAAGAAGTAGAAGAAAAAGAGGAGAAAGAAGAAGAAGAAGAAGGAAAATAAGAAAAAAAGAAAGATGATGAAGAAGATAAGGAAGAAGAAGAAGAAGACAAAGACAGAAAAAGAGGAAAAAGATGAAAGAGAAGAAGAAGAAGAAGAAGAAAAAGAAAAAGAAAAGGAAGAAGAAAAAGAAGTAGAAAGAGGAGAATAAGAGGAATAAGGAGAAGAAGAAGAAAGAGAAGAAGGAGACAGAGGAGATGAAGAAGAAGAAGTAGTAGTAATAAAAGAACAAGAAAAAGAAGGCCCAGAAGAAGAATAGTAGGAAGAAGGAGAAGAAGAAGCAGAAGAGGAGGAAGAAGAAGATGGAAAACTAGAAGACGAAGGACAAGAAGAAGAAGAAGAAGAGGAAGACGAAGAAGAATTAGAAGAAGAAGCAGGAAACGATGAAGTAGATAAATAACAAAAAAATTAAAAAGAGGAAGAAGAAGAAGAAAAAGGAGACAAAGAAGAAGAAGAAAGAGAAGAAGCAAAACAAAGAAAGAGTAGAAGAAGAAGTAGAAGAGGAAGAAGAAGAAGTAGAAGAAGAAAATGAAGAAAAACACGAAGAAGAAGATGATGAAGAAGGAGAACAAGAGGAATGAAAAGAAAGAGAAGAAGTAGAACAAGAAGAATAAAAAGAAGAAGACGAGGGAGAAGAAGAAGGAGAAGGAGAAGAAGAACAAGAATAAGAAATGGAAGAAGTAGAAGAAGATGAAGGAAAACTAGAAGATGAAGAAGAAGAAGTAAAAGAAGCAAAAGAGGAAGACGAAGAAGAAGAAGAAGAAGAAGTAGAAGAAAAGGAGAAGAAGAAGATGAAGAAAGAATAGAAGCATAAAATGAAAGAGCAGAAGAAGAAGAAGGAGAATAAGAAGAAGTAGAAGAAGTAGAAGATGAAGAAGAAGAAGAAGAAGAAGAAGAAGAAGTTGGAGAGGAAGGAGGAAAAGAAGACGAAGTAGAAGAAGGAAGAGGAAGAGAAGAAGAAGAAAAAGTAGAAGAAGAAGTAGAAGTTGAAGAAAAACAAGTAGAATAAGAAGAAGAAGAAGAAGAAGAAGAAGATGAAGAAGTGGTAGAATACGAAGCAAAAGAAAATAAATTAGAAGAAGTCGGAGAAAAAGAAAAATAAGAAAGAGAAGAAGAAGAAGTAGAAGAAGGAGAATAAGAAGTACAAGAAGTGGAAGAAGAAGAAGCAGAAGAAGTAGAAGGAAATGAAGAGGAGGAGGAAGAAGAAGCAGTAGAAGAAGAAGAAGAACGAGAAGGAGAGGAAGATATTGAGGTAGAAGAAGAAGAAAAATAGAAGAAGAAGAAGAAGTAGAAGAAGAAGTAGAAAGAAGAAGAAGAAGAAGAAGAAGAAGAAGAAGTGGAAGAAGAAGAAAAAAAAGAAGAAGAAGAATAAGATGAAGAAAAGGAGAAGATGAAGAAGAAAAGGAAGAAGAAGATGGAGAAGAAGAAGAAGAAGAGGAAGGAGAAGAAGAAGAAGAAGAAGAAGAGGAACAAGAAGAGGAAGAAGAAGAAGAATAAGAATAAGAAGAAGAAGAAGAGGAAGAAGAAGAAAAAAAAAGAAGTAGAAGAAGAAGAAGAAGAAGGAGAAGAAGAAGAAGAAGAAGAAGTAGAAGAAGAAGAAGAGGTGGAGGAGGAAGAAGAAAAAGAATACGAAATAATAGTAGTAGTAGAAGAAAAAGAAGAATAGGAAGTAGTAGAAGAACTAAAAGAAGGAGCAGGAGAGAGAGATGGAGGAGAAGAAGTAGAAGAAGAAAAAAAAGAAGTGGAAGAAGAAGAAGAAATGGAAGAAGAAGAGGAAGAGGAAGAAGAAGAAGAAGTTGAGGAAGAAGAAGAAGAAGAACATGCAGTAGAAGAAGAAGAAAAAGAAGATGAAGAAGAAAAAGAATGACAAGTAGAATTAGAAGAAAGAGGAGAAGAAGAAGAAGAAGAAGAGGAAGAAGAAACTGAAGAAGAAGAAAAAGGAGAAAAAGAAGAAGAAGGGGAGGAGGAAGTAGAAGATGAAGAAGAAGAAGTGGAGGAGGAAGTAGAAGAAGGAGAAGAAGAAGTTAGCGAAGAAGAAGAAGCAGAATAATAGCAACATTAACAATAATAATATCAATAATAATAATATCAATAATAATAATAATAACAATAGTAATAATAATAATAACAATAATAATAACAACAAAAATAATAATAATAATATGATGATTATGTAGAAGATGAAGAAGAAGAAGGAGAAGATGAAGAAGAAGAAGAAGAAGAAAAAGAGGAGGAAGAAGTGGAAGAGGAAAAAGAAGAAGAAGTAGAAGAAAAACAAGAAGAAGACGACGAAGAAGGAGAAGGAGAAGAAATAGAAGTAGTAGTAGAAGAAGAAGAATAATAAGAACAAGAATAAGAAGAAGAAGCAGAAGAAGAAGAAGAAGAAGAAGAAGAAGAAGAAGAAGAAAAAGAAGGAGAAGAAGAAGAAGTTATAGTAATAGAAGAAGAAGAAAAAGAAGAAGAAGAAGAAGAAGAAGGAGAAGGTGAAGAAGAAGAACAAGAAGGAGGAGGAGGAGGAGGAGGAGGAGGAGAAGAAGAAGAAGAAGAAGAAGAAGAAGAAGGGGAAGTAGGAGAAAATGGACGAGGAGAAAAAGAAGTAGTAGAAGAAGAAGAAGAAGAAGACGAATAAGAAAGAGGAGAAGCAGTAGAAGAAGAAGAATAGGAAGAGGAAGAAGAAGAAGACGAAGAATAAAAAAATAAGTACAAGAAGAAGAGGAAGAAGAAGAAGGAGAAGAACTACAAGAAGAAGAAGAAGAAGAAGAAGAAGAAGAAGAAGAAGAGGAAAAAAAAGAAGAAGAAGGAGAAGAAGAAGAAGAAGAAGTAGAAGAAAAAGAAGGATAAGGAGAGGGAGAAGAAGTAGAAGAAGAAGAAGAGGAAAAAGGAAAAGAAGAAGTAAAAGAAGTTGTAGTTGTAGAAGAAGAAGAGGAGGAAGAAAAATTAGTAGAAGATGAAGCAGAGGAAGAAGAAGTAGAAGAAGAAGAAGATGATGAAGAAGAAGAAAGTGAAGTAGAAGGCGAAAGAGAAGTAGAATAAGAAGAAAAAGGAGAAGTAGAAGAAGAAGAGGAACA
>JAIUJO010000700.1:57500-60000 GCA_023846275.1 Vanilla planifolia
AGAAGCAGAAGAATAAAAAGAAGTTGAAGAAGTGGAAGAAGAAATGGAAGAAGAAGAAGAAGAAGAAGAAGAACATGATGATGAAGAAGAAGAAGGAGAGAAAGATGATGAAAAAAAAGATGAAGAAAAAGAAGAAGATGGAGGAGAAGGAGAAGAAAGAGAAGGAGAAAAAGAAAAAGAATAAGAATAAAAAGAAGAAGAAGAAGAAGAAGAAAAAAGAGAAGAAGAAGAAAAAGAAGAAGAAGAGGAAAAATAAGAAGAAGAAGAAGAAGTAGAAGTAGAAGAAGAAGAAGAGGAAGAAGAAGAAGAAGAAGAAGAAGAAGAAGAATAAGAAGAAGAAGAAGATGATGAAGGAGGAGAAGGAGAAGAAGAAGAACAAATAAAGAGGAGGAGAATAAGAAGAAAAAGGAGAAGTAGAAGAAGAAGAAGAAGAACAAGAAGAAGGAGAAGTAGAAGAAGAAAATGACTAAGAATAACAATAAGAAGAAGAAGAAAATTTAGAAGAACAAAAAGAAGAAATAGAAGAGGAAGAAGAAGAAGGAGAAGAAGAAGACGAAGAAGAAGAAGATGAAAATGAAGAAAAAGATAAAGAAGGAGAAGATGAAGAAGTTGAAGGAGAAGGACAAGAAGAAGAAGGAGAAGTACAAGAAAGAGGTGGAGGAGGAGATGAAGAAACAGAAGAAGAAGAAGAAGAGTAAGAAGAAGAAGAAGAAGAAGAAGAAGAATAAGTCGTAGAAGATGCAGGAGGAGGTGGAGAAAGAGGAAGAAGAAGAAGAAGAAGAAGATGATGGTGATGAAAAAGGCGTGGAAGATGAAGAAGAAGATGAAGGAGGAGGGGGAGAAGAAGAAGAAGAAGAAGTAAAAGAAGAAAAAGTCGAGGAGGAAGTAGAGGAAGTAAAAGAAGAAGAAGAAGAAGAAGAAGTGGATGAAGAAGAAGAAGTAAAAGAAGAAGAAGAAAAAGAAAAGAAGATGAGGCAGGAGAAGAAGTGGAAGAAGAAGAAGAAGAAGATGAAGAAGAAGAAGAAGAAGATGAAAAAGAAAAAGAAGAGGAAGAACTAGAAGAAGAAGATGTAGAATAATAATAAAAATAATTTTTATTATTATATTAATAATTAAAATAATAAAAAGAATAATGATAATAACAATATTAAGAAAAAGTAGAAGAAGCAGAAGTAGTAGAATAATAATAATAGTAATAAGTAGAAGAAGGAAAATGAGAAGAAGAAGAAGAAGAACAAGAATAAGAAGAATTAGAAGAAGAAGAAGAAGAAGATGATGAAGAATTGAAAAAAAAAGAAGAAGAACAACAGCAACTACAAGAAGAAGAAGATAAAGAAGAAAGAGAGAATGAAGAAGTAGAAGAAGAAGAAAAAGAAGGAGAAGATGAAGAAGAAGAAGAAGAAGACGATTAAGAACAAGAAAGGAAGAAGGAGAAATAGAAGAAGTAGAAGAATAAGTAGAAGAAGAAGAAGAAGAAGAAGAAGAAGAAGAAGAAGTAGGAGGAGGAGGAGGAGGAGGAGGAGGAAGAGGAGGAGGAGGAGGAGGAGGAGGAGGAGGAGGAGGAGAAGAAGAAAAGGAAGAAGAAGAAGAAGAAGAGGTAGAAAAAGAAGAAGGAAAATTTTAAGAAAAAGAAGTAGAAGGAGGAGAAGGAGAAGAAAAAAAGAATAAGAATAACAATATGAACTAGGAGAAGAATAAGGAGAAGGACAACAAGAAAGAAAAGTAGTAGAAAGAGAAGTACTAGAAGAAGGAGAGGAAGATGAAATAAAAGAAGAAGAAGAAGAAGAAGAAGAATTAGGTGAAGGAGAAGATCAACAAAAAAGGGGAAGAAGAAGAAGAAGAGGAAGAAGAAGAATAAGAAGTAGTAGAAGAAGAAGAGATGAAGAAGAAGAGAAGAACTAGAAGAAGGAGAATGAGTGGAAGAAGAAGGAGAAGGGGAAGGAGAAGAAGCAGAAGAAGAAAAGGAGGAGGAGAGGAAGTAGAACAACAAAAAAGAAGAAGAAAAAGTAGTAGTAGTGGAAGTCGAAGAAGAAGAAGAAAAATATTAAGAAGAAGTAGAAGAAGTAGAACAAGAAGTGAAGAAGAGGACGAACAAGAGGAAGAAGAAGAAAGATAAGAGGAAGAAGAAGAAGGAGAAGGACAAGAAAAAAAAAAGTACAACAAGGAGGAGGAGGAGTAGAAGAAGAAGAAGAAGAAAAGAAGAAAAAGAAGTAGAAGAAGTAGTAGAAGAAGCAGAAGAAAAAGAAGAGGAAGAAGAACAAGTCATATTAGAAGAGGGGGAGGAGAAGAAGAGTAGTAGAAGAAGAAGATGGAGGAATGGAAGATGATGAAGAAGGAGGAGAAGAAGAAGGACAAGAAGGAAAACCTGAAGAAGAAAATGAAGAAGTAAAAGAAGGAAAGAGAAGGAAGTAGTAGAGGAAGAACAAGAAGAAGAAGAATAAGAAGTAGAAAAAAAGAAGAAGAAATAGTAGAACAAGAAGAAGAGGAAGAAGAGGAAAAA
>JAIUJO010000705.1:0-2500 GCA_023846275.1 Vanilla planifolia
AGAAGAAGTATAAGAAGAAGAAGAAGAAGAAGAAGAAGTAGAAGAAGAAGATGAGAAGAAGAAGAAGAAGAAGAAGAAAAGAAGAAGAAGTGGAAGATAGAAGAAGAAGATGATGAAGAAGACTTAGAAGGGGAAGAAGAAGTAGAAGATGATGAAGAAGAAGAAGAATAAGAAGAAGAAGATGATGATGATGAAGATGACGATGAAGAATAATAAGAAAAAGAAGAAGAAGAAGAAGAAGAAGAAAAAGGTGAAGAAGAAAAAGAAGGAGAAGAAGAGAAAGAATAATAAAAGAACTAAAAGAAGAAGAAGAGGAAGAAGAAGAAGAAGAAGTGGAAGAAGATGAAGAAGAATAAGAAGAAGAAGAAGAAGAAGAACAAGAAGAAGAAGTAGTAGTAGAAGAAGAAGAAGAAGAAGAAGAAGAAGACCATGTTGAGGAAGATGAAAAATTAGAAGAAGAAGAAGAAGAAGAAGATGAAGAAGAAAAACAAGAAGACGAAGAAGAGGAAGAAGAAGAAGTAGAAGAAGAAGAAAAAGAGGAGGAGGAGGAAGAAGAAGAAGAAGAAGAAGAATAAGCGAAAGAAGAAGAAGAAGAAGAAGAAGACGATCAAGAGGAGGGGGAAGAAGAAGAAGAAGAAAAAAAAGAAGAGAAGGAGAAGAAGAAGACGAAGAAGAAGAAGTAACAGAAGAAGAAGAAAAAGTAGAAGAAGAAAAGAGGAAGAAGAAGATGAAGAAGAAGAAGTTGAAGAAGAAGATGAAGAAGAATAAGAAGAAGAGTAATAAAAAGAAGAAGAAGAAGAAAAAGAAGAAGAAGAAGAAGAAAGAGGAGAAGAAGAAGATGATGAAGAAGAAAAAGAAAAAGAAGAACAAAACGAGAAGAAGAAAAGTAAGAAGAAGAAGATGAAGAAGAAGAAGGAAAAAAGGTGAAGAAGTAGAAGAAGAAGAAGAAGATGAAGAAGAAGAAGTAGACGAAGAAGATCAAGAAGAAGAAGATGAAGAATAAGAAGAGGAGGAAGAATATAAAAAAGACGAAGAAGAATTACATGAAGAAGAAAAAGAACAAGAAGAAGGAAAGAAGAAGAAGAAGAAGAAGAAGAAGAAGTAGAAGAAGAAGAACATGTGGAAGAAGAAGATAAAAGGAAGATGAAGAAGAAAGAAGCAGAAGAAGAATAAGAAGAAGAATAAGAAGAAGAATAACTATAAGTATTAGAAGAAGAAGAAGAAGAAGAAGAAGAAGAAACAAAAGAAGAAGAAGACAAAGGGGAAGAAGAAGAAGAAGAAGAACAAAATGAAAGAGAAGAAGGAGAAGAAAAAGCAAAGGAAGGAGAAGAAGAAGAAGAAGAAGAAGTAGAGGAAGAGGAAGTAGAAGAAGAAGAAGAAGAACTAGAAGAAGGAGAAGGAGAAGAAGAAGAAGAAGAAGAAGAGGAAGAAGGAGAAGTATAAGAAATAGAAGAAGAAGAAGATTGTGAAGAAGAAGAAGAAGCAGAAGAAGAAGAAGAAGAAGAAGAAGAAGATGATGATGATGATGAGGAAGAATAAGAAGAAGAAGAAGAAGAAGAAGAAGGGAAAGAAGAAGAAGTAGAAGAAGAAAAGGAAGAAGAAGAAGAAGAAGAAGATGAAGAAGAAGACGAAGAAGAAGAAGATGAAAATGAAGAAGAGCAAGAAGAGGAAGAAGAAGAAGAAGAAGAAGAAGAAGTAGAAGAAGGAGAAGGAGAAGATGAAGAAGAAGAGGAAGAAAAAGAAGTAGGAGAAAAATTAGAGGAAGAAGAAGAAGAAGAAGAAGAAGGAGAAGAAGAAGTAAAAGACAAAGAAGAGAAGAACAAGATGAAGAAAAAGAAGTAATAAAATATAAAAGAGGAGCAGAGAAGAAGAAGAAGAAGAAGAAGAAGAAGTTGAAGAAGAAGAAGAAGAAGAAGTTGAAGAAGAAGAAGAAGAAGAAGTAGAAGAACAAAAAGAAGAAGATATAGAAGAAGAAGAAGAAGAAGAAGAAGAAGAAGAAGGAGAGGAGGAAAAAGAAAGAAGAAGCAGAAGAAGTGGAAGAAGAAGAAGTAGATGGCAAAGAATAAGAAGAAGAAGAAGATGATGAAGAAGAAGGAGAAGAAGAAGAAGAAGAAGAAGAAGAAGAAGAAGAAGAACAAGAAGAAGAAGAAGAACAAGAAGGGGAAGAAGAAGAAGAAGAAGAAGTAGAAAAAGTAGTAGCAGAAGAAGAAGAAGAAAAAGAAGAAGGAGAAGCAGAAGAAGAAGAGAAGTAGAGGATGAAGTGGAAGAAGAGGAAGTAGAAAGAAGAAGAAGAGAGGAAGAAGAAGAAGAAGAAGAAGAAGAAGAGGAAGGGGAGGAGAAAAAGAAGAAGAAGAAGAAGAAGACGACAAAGAAGTGGTAGAAGAGAAAGAAGAAGAAGAAGTAACAGAAGAAAAAGAAGAAGTAGAAGAAAAAGAAAAAGTAGAAGAAGAAGAGGAGGAAGAGGAAGAAGAAGAAGAAGAAAAAGATTTGAAGAAAGAGA
>JAIUJO010000705.1:17500-27500 GCA_023846275.1 Vanilla planifolia
AGAATAAAAAGATAAAGAACAAGAAGAAGAAGAAGATGATGATGGTGAAGAAGAAGAAGAAGAAGAAGAAGAAGAATAAGAAAAAGAAGAAGAAGAAGTAGAAGAAGAAGAAGAAGAAGTAGAAGAAGAAGAAGAAGAAAAGAAGAAGAGGAAAAGAAGAAGAAGAAGAAGAAGTAGAAGAAGAAGAAGTTGAAGAAGTAGAAAAAGAAGAAGAAGAAGAAGAAGATGATGATGATGATTAAGTGGAACAAGATGAATAAGATGTAGATGAAGAAGACAAAGTACACGAAGAAGAAGAAAAAGAAGAAGAAGTAAAAAAGAAGAAGAGGAGGAAATTGAGGAAAAGAAGAGGAATTCGAAGAAGAAGAGGTAGAGGAAGTAGAAAAAGAAGTGGAAGAAGAAGAAGAAGATGAAAAGGATATGATGAAGTAGAAGAAGAAGAAGAAGAAAAAGAAGTAGAAGATGATGTTGATGATGAAGATGAAGAAGAAGAAGAAGATGAAGGCAAAGATAAATAATAATAATAACAATAATAATAATATTAATAAGAAGAAGAAGGAGAAGATGAAGAAAAAGAAGAAGAAGAGGAAGAAGAAGAAGATATTGATGAAGAAGAAGAAACAACAAGAAAAAGAAGAAAAAGTTGAATATGAGAAAGAAGAAGAAGAATTGGAAGAGGTAGAGGAAATAGAAAAAGAAGAAGAAGAAGAAGTAGGAGAAGAAGACGAAGAAGAATAAGAAGAAAAGAAAGAAGAAGAAGAAGAAGAAGAAAAAGATGAAGATGATAAAGATGAAGAAGACGTAGAGGATGAAGAAGAAGAAGAAATAGTAATAGTAGAGGAAGGACACAAAAAAGATGAAGAACTAATAGAGGAGGAAGAAGAAGAAGAACAAGGAGCAAGAAGAAGAAGGTGAAGAAGAAGAAGAAAAAGAAGAAGAAGAAGAAGCAGAAGAAGTAGAAGTAGAAGAAGAAGCATGTTCTTATTCTTGTTCCTATTCTTCTTCCTCTTCTTCTTTTTCTTCAAGCACTTCTAATTCTGCTTCTTATTTATTGTCAACATCATGTTCTCCTTCTTCTTCTTAGTCATGATCTTCTTCTTTATCCCTTTTTCAACTTCTTATTCCTCTTCTTCCCCTTTTAGTTCTTCTTCATCTTCTTCTTCCACGTCTTCTTCTTCTTCTTCTTCTTCTTCTCTGTCTTCTTCTCCTTCTTCTTCTTCTTCTTTTTCATCATCATCATCATCTTCTTCTTCTTCTTCTTCTTCTTCTTCGCCTTCTTCTTCTTCTCCTTCTTTTTCTTCTGCTTCTTTATCTTCTTCTTCTTCTTCTTCTTCCTCTTATATTTCTTTCATTTCTCCTCCTTCTTCCTCTTCTTCCTCTTCTTCCTCTACTTCTTGATCTTCTTCTTCTTCTTCTTCTTCTTTCTCTTCCCCTCCTAGTGATCCACATTAATCTTCTTCTTCTTCTTCTTCTTCTTCTTCTTCTTTTTCTATTTCGCCTTCTTATTTTTCTCCTTCTTCTTATTCTACTTCTTCTTTTTTTTCTACTTCTTCCACTACTACTTCTTCCACGTGTTCATCTTCTTCTTCTACTTCTTGTTCTTCTTCTTCTTTTTCTTCTCCTTCTACTTCTTATTCTTCTTCCTCTTCGTCTTGCACTTCTTCTTCTTCTTCAAATACATCTTCTTTTTAATCTTCTTCCTCTTCTTTTGCTTCTTCTTTTTCCACTTCTTCTTTTTCGTCCTCTTCTTCTTCTTCATCTTCTTCTTCATCTTCTTCTTCTTCTTCTCCTACTTCTTCATTTTCCTCTTCTTTTTCTACTTCCTCCTATTCTTCTTCCACTTCCTCTTCTTCATTGTCTTCTTCTTATTTTCTTCTTCTTCTTCTTCATATTCATCTTCTTCTTCCCCTTCTTTTTCTTCTTCCTCTTCTTCTTGTTCATCTTCCTCTTCTTGTAGTCCCCTTCTTAATTCTTCTTCTTCTTCTACTACTACTTTTTATTCTTCTTCTTCTTCTTCTTTGTCCTCTTCTTCTTCCTCCTCTTCTACTACTTCGTGTTCTTTTCTTCTTCTTCCTCCTCTTCTTCCTCTTCCACTTCTTCTTCTTCTTCTTCTTCTTTTTCTTCTTATTCTTCTTGTTCTTCTTTTTGTTCTTCATCATCTTATTCTTTTCTTATTATTATTATTGTTTTTCTTCTTCTTCTTCTTCTTCTTTGTATTCTTCTTCTCCTTCTTTTCCTTGTCCTTTTTCTTCTTCTTATTCTTCGTCCTCTACTTTTCTTCTTCGTCTACTTCTTCCTCTTCTTCTTCTTCTTCTATTTCTTCTTCTTCTTCTTCTATTTCTTCTTCTTCTTCTACTTCCTCCTCTTCTTATTCTTTTTCCTCTTCTACTTTTTCTGTATCCTCTTCTTCTGATCCTCCACCTCCTTCTTTTTCTTTCTTTTCTTCCTCTTCCACTTCTTTTACTTTCTCTTTTTCTTCTTCCTCTTCTTATACTTCTTCATCTTGTTATTCTTCTTTGATTTCCTCTTCTTCTTCTTCTTCCTCTTCTTCTTTTTCTTCTTCTTGTTCTTCTTTTTCTTCTTCCTCTTCATCATTATCTTCTTCTTCTTCTTCTACTTCTTCTTATTTTTCTTCTTCTTCTTCTTCTTCTTCCTCTTCTTCTTCTTTAGCCATCTTCTTCATCCTCTTCCACCTCTTCTTATCCTCCTAATTATTCTTTGCCTTTTTCTTCTTCTTTTTCTTCCACTTCCTCTTTTACTACTACTTCTTTTTGTTCTACTTCTTCTTCTTCTTCTTTTTCCTCCTCTTCTTGTTCTTCCTCTTCTTCTTTCTCTTCTTCTTCACCTTTTCTTCTTCTTCTTCTTCTTATTCTTTTTCCACTTCTTTTTCTTTTTCTTTTTCTTTTTCTTTTTGTTTTTCTTTGTCCTCTTCTGATCTTCTTATTAATCTTCGTCCACTTCTTCTTCTTCTTCTTCTTCTCCTTCTTTTACTTCTTCTTCGCCTGGTTCTTCTTCTTCTTTTTCTTCTTGTTCTTCTTGCTCTTCTTCTTCTTCTTCTTTTCCTTCATCAAGTTATTCTTCTTCCTCATCCTCTTGTTCTTCTTCATCTTCCTCCTCTATTAATTCTTCTTCTTCTTCTTCTACTACTACTACTACTACTACTACTTCTTTATCATCCTTTACTTCTTCTTCTTCATCTTTATCATCACCATGATTTCCTTCTTCTCCTTCTTTTTGTTGTTCTTCTTCTTTTTCATCATCTTCTACTTCTACATCTTCTTCTTCTTGTACTTATTCTTCCTTTTCTTCATTGTCTTCTTCTTCCCCTACTTCTTCTTTGTCCACTTCTTATTCTTCTTCTTCTTCTTCTTCCTTTTCTTCTTCTTCATCTTCTTCTTCTTCTTCTTCTTCTTCCTCTTCTACATTTGCTTCTTCTTCTGCTCCTTCTTCTTCTCCTTCTTCTTCTTCTTCTTCTTCGTCTTCTTCTCCTTCTTCTTCTTCTCCTTCTTCTTCCTCTTCTTCTTCTTCTTCCACTTTTCTTCTTATTGTTCTTCTTCATCTTCGTCTTCTTCTTCTTCTACTTCTTTTTCTTAATCATCATCATCTTCTTCTTCTTCTTCTTTTCATCTACATTTTGTTGTTCTTCCTCTACTTCTTCCAACTCGTCTTCTTCTTCTTCTCCTCTTTTTACTTCTTCTTCATCATCCACTTCTACTTCAAGCACTTCTCCTTCTACTTCTTTTTAATAATTATCATCATCATGTTCTTCTTCTTCTCCATCATCATCTTCTTCCTCTTCATCTCTTTTTCTCCTTCCAATAATTATTCTTCTAATTCTTCTTTTAGTTCTTCTTCTTCTTCTTCCACTTCTTCTTTTCCTTCTTCTTCTTCTTCTTCTTTTCATTCTTCTTCTTCTTCTTCCTCTTCTTCTTCTTCTTCTTCTTCTTCCTCTTCTTTTTCTTCTTCGCTTTCTTCCTCTTCTTCTTCTTCTTCCTCGTCTTCTTCATCCTATTCTTCTTCCACTTCATCTCCTTCTTCTTCTTCTTCCTCTACTTCTTCCTCTTCTTCTTCTTCTTCTTCCTCCTCTTCCTTTTCTTGTAATCCACATGCTTCTTCTTCTTCTTCTTTGCCTTCTCATTTTTCTCCTTCTTCTTCTTCTTCTACTTCTTCATCTTCTTCTTTTTCTTCTCCTTCTTCAGCCACTACTACTTCTTCTTCTTCCTCATCTTCACCTTCTTTTTCTTCTTCTTATTCTTCTTCTCCTTTTTTTCTCCTTCTACTTCTTGTTCTTCTTCCACTTCTTCTTCTTCTTCTTCTTCTTCAACTACATCTTCTTCTTCATCTTCTTCTTCTCTTGCTTCATCTTCTTCTTCCACTTCTTCTTCTTCTTCTTCATCCTCTTCTTCTTCTTCTTCTTCAATATCTTGTTCTTCTTCTTCTACTTCTTCTTCATCTTCTTCTTCTTCTTCTTCTTCTTCTTCTTTTCCTTTTCCTCTTCTGCTTCCTCATCTTCTTCTTCTACTTCCACTTCTTCGTTTTCCTTATCTTTCTCATCTCCTTCTTTTTCTTCTTCTTATTCGTCTTCTTCTTCCCTTTCTTCTTCATCTACTTCTTCTTCTTCTTGATCTTCCTCTTCTTGTGGTCCATCTTCCACTTCTTCCTCTTTTTCTTCTTCTTCTTCTTCTTAATCTTCTTCTTCTTCATGGTTCTCTTCTTCTTCTTCTTCTTCTTCTTCTTCTTTTTCTTCCTCCTCTTCTGCTACTTGTTTCTTATTCTTTTCTTCTTCTTCTTTCTCTTCTCCCCTTTTCTCCTTTTTCTGCTTCTTCTTCTACTTCTTCCCCTTTTCTCCTTCTTCTGCTTCTTCTTCTACTTCTTCTTCTTATTCTTCCTTTCCTTCTTCTTCTACTTCATTTTCTTCTTATTCTTCTTCCACTTCTTCTTCTTTTTTTGTTATTCTTTTCCTGCTCCTCTGTTCTTCTTCTTCTTCTTCTTCTTCTTCTTCTTCCTCTATTAATTCTTCTTCTTCTACTACTACTACTACTTCTTCTTAATCCTCGACTTCTTCTTCTTCATCTTTATCATCATCATGATTTTCTCCTTCTTCTTATTCTTCTTCTTCTCCTCCTCCTTCTCCTTTTTCTTCTCCTTCTTCTTCTCCTTTTTCTTCTACTTTTTCTTATTCTTCTTCTTTTTTTCATGTTCATCTTCTTCTTCTTTTACGTATTATTCTTGTTCTTGTTCTTCTTCTTCTTCCACTACTTCTTCTTCTTCTTCATCCACTTCTTATTCATCTTCTTCTTCCTCTTCTAATTCTTCTTTCTCTTCTTCTTCATCTTCCTCTTCTTCTTCCTCTTCTTCTTCTTCTACTTTTGCTTCTTCTTCTACTTCTTCTAATTCGACTTTTTCTATTGCTTTTTCTTCTTCCTCTTCTTATTCTTCAACTTCTTCTTCTTCTTCTTCTTCTTCAAAATCTTGTTCTTTATCATCATCATCATCTTCTTCTTTTTCTTCTTCTTCTTCTTCTCCTACTTTTTCTCCTTCTACTTCTTTAACTCTTCTTCTTCTGCTTCTTCTTCTTCTTCTTCTATTTCTCCTTCATGTTTCTCTTCATCTACCTCTTCCTCGTCTTCTTCTACTTCTTCCTCTTCTTCTTCTTCTTGTTCTTCTTCTCCTTTTTTTCTTCTTCTTCTTCTTCTTTTTCTTCTTCTTCTACTCCCTCTTCTTCATCCTTTTCTTCTTTCTTTACTCCTCCTCCTTCTACTTCTTCTTCTTCTTCTTCTCCTTCTTCTTCCTCTTCTTCCAGTTCTTCTTTTTCTTCTTCTTCTTCTTCGTCTTCTTCTTTTTCTTCTTCTTCTTCTTCTTCTTCTTCTTCTTTTGCTTCTTCTGCATCTTTTTTTCCTTCTTCTTCCTCTTCTTCTTCTTCCCTTTTTTCTTCTTCCTCCTCTTGCTTTTCTTCTTCTTGCTCTTCTTCTTCTTCGATTTCTTCCTCTTCTTCTTCTTCTTTTGCTTCTTCTTCTTTAACCTCCTCTTTTGATCCTCCTCCTCCTTTTTATTCTTCTTCCTCTTCTACTTCTTCTATTTCCTCTTCTTCTTCTTCCCCTCCTTCTTCTTCATCTTCTTATTCTTCTTTGTCTTTCTCTTCTTTTATTCTTCTTCTTCTTCTTCTTCCACCTCTTCATCATTGTCATCATCATCTTCTTTTTCTTCTTCTTCTTCTTCTTCCACCTCTTCATCATTGTCATCATCATCTTCTTTTTCTTCTTCTTCTTCTTCTTCTTCCTCCTCTTCTTCGTCCTCTTCTCCTTCTTCTTCTTCTTCATCCTCCTCCACTTCTTCTTATCGTCCTAATTCTTCTTTTCCTTCTTCTTCTTCTTTTTTCCTTCTTCCTCTTTTCTTGCTTCATTTTGTTCTTGTTCTTCTTCTTCATCTTCCTTTCCTCTTCTTCTTCTTCCTCTTCTTCTTCCCCTTTTCTTCTTCTTCTTCTTCTTCTTCTTCTTCTTCTTCTTCATCTTCTTTTTCTTCTTTGTCTTCTTCTTCTTCTTCTTCATCATCTTCATCTTCTTCTACTTCTTCTTTTTCTTATTCATAATCTTTGTCCACTTCTTCTTCTTTTTCTTCTTCTTGCTCTTCTTCTTCTTCCTATTTTTCTTCTTCTTTTTCTTCTTCTTTTTCTTCTTCTTTTTCTTCTTCTTCTTCACCTTCTTCTTCTTCTTGCTCCTTGTTCTTCTTCTTCTTCCTCCTCTATTAGTTCTTCATCTTTTTTGTCTCCTTCCTCTACTATTACTACTTCTTCTTCTTCATCCTCTACGTCTTCTTCATCTTTATCATCATCATCTTTTTCTTCTTCTTCTTCTTCTTCTTCTTCTTCTTCATCTTCTTCTTTTTCTCCTGCATCTTTTTCTTCTCCTTCTTCTTATTCTTCTTCTTCTTGTACTTATTCTTCCTATTCTTCTTCTTATTCTTCCTCTACTTCTTCTTCTTCTTCATCCACTTCTTTTTCTTCTACTCCTTTTTCTTCTTCTACTTTTGTTTCTTCCTCTGCTTCTTATTGTTCAACTTCTTCATTTACTTCTTCTTTTTTCTCTTCTTATTCTTCTACTTCTTCTTCTTCTTCATCACCCTCTTCTTCTTTTTTTTCTTCTTCTTCATTTTCTTCTTCTTCTTCATCATCATCATCATCTTCTTCTTCTTGTTCTTCTCCTACTTTTTCTTCTACTTCTTCTTTTTCTTCCTTTACTTCCTGTACAACTAATTCTTCTTCTTCCTCTTCTTCTTCTTTAACTTCTTTTTTTTCTTCTACTCCTTCTTCCTCTTCTTCTTCTACTTCTTCCTTTTATCATTTTTCTTCTTATTCTTCCTTTTATTGTTGTTCTTCTTCTTCTTTTTCCAATTACACTTCTTCTTCTTCTTCTTCTTCTACTTCGTCGTCTTCGACCTCTTCTTCTTCTTATTCCTCCTTATTTTTCTTCTTCTTCTATTACTTCTTCGTCTTGTTTTTCTTCATCTTTTTCTTCTTCTGCTTCCTCTTTTTCTTCTTCTTCTTCTTATTCTTCCACTCCTTCTTCTCCTTCTTCTCGTTCTTTTTCCTCATCTTCTTCTTCCTTTTCTTCTTCTTCTTAATCTTCATCTTCTTCTTCTTCTTCTTCTTCTTCTTCTTCTTCTTCCACTTCTTCGGCTTCTCCTTCTTCTTCTTCTTTTTCTTCTCCTTCCTCTTCTTCTTTCTCTTCTTCTTCTTCTTCATCACCTTCTTCTTCTTCTTCTTTTTAATTTTCTTCCTCATTTTTTTCTTCCAATTCTTCTCCTTCGTCCTCTTCTTCTTGTTCTTCCATTTTCACTTCTTCTTGTTCTTCTACTTCTCCTTCTCGTCCTTCTTCTTCTTCTTTTTCTTCTCTTCCTTCCTCTTCTTCTTCCTTCATTCCTTCTTCTTCTTCTTCTTCTTCTTCCTCTTCTTCTCCTTCTTCTTCATCTTCTTCTTGCTTTTCTTTTCCTTCTTCTTCATCTTGTTCTTCTTCTTCATCTTTTTCTTCACCGTCATCATCAACTTCTTCTTCTTCTTCTTCTTTATATTCATCTTGTACTTCTTCTTTTACTTTTACTTCTTCTTCTTCTTTTTCTTTTTGTACATCTTCTTCTTCTTCTTCTTCTTCTTCTTCCTCCTCCACCTCTTCGACTTCTTCTACTTCTTCTTCTCCTGCTTGTTATATTTCTTATTCTTCTTCTTCTTCCTCTTCCTCTTCTTCTTCCTCTTCTTCTCCTTCTCCTTCTTCTTCTTCTTCTTCTTTTGTTTCTTCTTCATCTTCTTCTTCTTCTTCATTAACTAACTCTTCTTCTCCTTCTTCTTCATCTTCTTCTTCCTCATCTTCACCTTCTTCGTCTTCTTCTTCTTCTTCTTTTCTTCTTCTACTTCTTCTTTTACTTCTTCTACTTCTTCTTCTTCTTCTTCTTCATCTTCTTCTCCTCCTTCGTCTACTTTTTCTTCTTCTTCTTCCACTTCCTTTTCTTCTTCTTCTACTTCTTCTTTTTCTTCCTATTCTTCTTTTTCTTCCTTTTCTTCTTCTTCTTGTTCTGGTTCTTCTTTTTCTTCTTCTTCTTCTTCTTCATGTTTCTCTTCATATTCTTCTTACTCTTCTTCCATTACTTCTACTTGTTCTTTTTCTTCTTCTTCTTCTTCTTCTTCTTCTTCTTCTTCTTTATCTTCTTGTTCTTCTTTTTCCTCTTTTAAATCTTCTTTTTCTCCTTCCACTTCTTGTTCTTCTTCTTCTGCTTCTTTCTCATTCTATACTTCTTCTTTTTCTTCTTCTTCTTCTTTCGCTTCTTCTTCTTTTTCATTTTCCTCTTTTTCTTCTTCCTCTTCTTCTTTTACTACTTCTTCTTCTTCTTCTTCTTCTTTAATTTCTTCTTCTTCTTCTTCTTTTTCATTGGCATCTTCTTCTTCTTGTTTTTCTTTGTCTTCTTCCTCTTCATCTTATTATTCTTCTTCCTCTTCTTCTTCTTCTTCTAATCCTTCTTCTCCTTCTTCTTCTTCTTGTTGTTCTTCTTCTACGCTTCTTCTTCTTCTTCTTCAACATCTAATTCTTCTTCTTCTTTTTATTCTTTTTCTTCTTCATCTTCTTCTCCAACTTCTTCCTCTTCTTCTTCTTCTTCTTCCACTTCTTTTTCTTCTTCTTCTTACCTCTTCTTCTTCTTCTTCTTTTTCTTCTTCTCCTTCTTCTTCTTCTTCTTCTTCTGCTTCCGCCACTCCATCTTCTTCATTTTCATCATCATGATCTTCTTCTTCTTCATCATCATCATCTTCTTCTTCTTCTTATTTTATTTCTTCTTTGTCTTCTTCTTGTTCAACTTCCTCTTCTTCCACTTCTTCCTCTTCTTCTTCTTCTTCCTCTGAGACTTCTTCTTCTTCTTTTTCTTCTCCTTCTTCTTCTTCTTCTTCTTCTTCTTCTACTTTGACTTTTGGTTCTTCATCTTTATCTTCTTCTACATCTTCCTCTTCTTCTTCTCTTCTTCTTTCCCTTCTACTCCTTCTTTATCTTCTTCTTCCTCTTCTTCTCCATGTTTTTCTTCTTCTTCTTCTTCCTCTTCTTCATCATCATCTTCTTCTCCTTCTTCTTCTTCTTCTTTCTCTTCTTCCTCTTCTTCCTCTTCTTCTTCCTCCCCTTCTCCTTCTTCTCCTTCTTTTTCTTGTCCTTCTTCTCCTACTCATTCTTCTTCTTTTTATTGTTATTTTTCTTCTCCTTGCTTTCCTTCTTCTTCTTCTTCCTCTTCTACTTCATTTTCTTCAACTCCTTTTTTTCTCCTTCTTACTCTTCTTATTCTTCTTCTACTACTACTACTACTACTTTTTTTCTTCTTTTTTTTCATCTTTTTCTTCTTCTTCTTCTTCTTCATCTTCTTCCTCTTCGTCTTCTTCTTCTTCTTCTTCTTTTTCATCTTCTTCTTCTACTTCTTCCTCTTCTTCTACTTCTTCTTCTTCTTCTTATTCATCCACTTCTTCTTCTTCTTC
>JAIUJO010000705.1:42500-55000 GCA_023846275.1 Vanilla planifolia
TGTGTTCTTTTTCTTCTTTTACTTCCACATCTCCTTCTTCTTCTTCTTCTAATTATTTGTCTTCTTCTCCTTCTTCTTCTTCTTCTTCTTCTTCTTCTTCCTCTTCTACAACTACCTCTCCTTCTTCTTCATCTTGTTCTTATTCTTCTTCTTCTTCTTCCTCTTTTTTTTCTTCTTCTCCTTCTTCCTTTTCTTCTTCTTCTTTCTTTTCTTCTTCTTCTTCTTCTTCTTCTTCTTCTTCTTCTTCTTCTTCTTCTTCTTCTTCCTCTTCTTCTTCATTTTCTTCATCATCTTCTTTTTCTTCTTCTTCTTCATCTTCTTCTTCTTCTTCTTCCTCTTCTTCATCTTCTTCTTCTTCATCCTTTTTGTCTTCCTTTTCTTCTTCTTTTTCCTCCTTTTTATAATCTTCTTCTTCTCCCTCTACTTCTTCGTGCTCTTCTTATTCTTCTTCTTTTTGTTCTTATTCTTCTTCTTGTTCTTCTTCTACGACTACTACTTCCTCTTCTTAATCTTCTTCTTCTTCTTCTTCTTCTTCTTCTTCCTCTTCTACTTCATCTTCTTTTTCTCGATCTCCTTCTTCTTCTTCTTGTTCTTTTTCTCCTTCTCTTTCTTCCTTCTCTTCTTCTTCTTCTTCTCCTTATTTTTAATCTTCTTCTTCTCCTTCTTCTTCTTGTTCTTCTTCTTCCTCCTCTTCTTCTTATTCTAATTCTTCTTCATCTTCTTTTTCTATGAGTTTATTGCCTTCCTCTTCTTCTTCTTCTCCTTGTCCTTGTCCTTGTCCTTCTTCTTCTTATTCTTTTTTGTTCTTCTACTACTTTTTTCTTTTTCTTTTCCTTCTTCTTTTTCCTCATCTTTTCCTCTTCTTCGTTGTCTATTTCTTCTTCTTCTTCTTCTTCTTCTTCTTTTCTTCTTCTTCTTCTTCTTCTTCTTCTTCTTCTTCCTCTTCTTCTTCCTCTTCGTCTCCTTCTTCTTGTTCTTGTTCTTCTTCTTCTTCTTCTTCTTATTTTTCTTCTTCTTCTTCCTCTTTGCCTTCTTCTTCTTCTTCTTCCTCTTCTTCTCCTTCTTTTTCCTATTCTTCCTCTTCTTATCCTTCTTCCTCACCTTCTTCTTCCCCTTTTTTCTTCTTCTTCTTAATCTTCTTCTTCTTCTTCTTTTTCTTCTTCTTCTTCCTCTTCTTAATCTATTTCTTTTTCTTCCTCCTCCCCTTCTTCTTTTTTTCCTTCCTCTCCTTGTCCTTCTTCTTCTTCTTCTTCTTCTTCTTCCTCTTCTTCTTCTTCTTTCTCTTCCTAATCTTCTTCAACTTCATCATCATCATCACCATTATCATCTTCTTCTTCTTCTTTGTCCTTTTCTCATTTTCTTCTTCTTTTTATCCACATTTTCTTGTTCTTCTTCTACTTCTTCTTACACCTCATCTTCTTGTTCTTCTTCTTCTTCACTTCTTCATGTTCAGCTTCTTCTTCTTCATCATCGTCTTGTTGTTCTTCTTCTTCTTCCTCTTCCTCTTCTTCTTCTTCAAGCACTTCTAATTCTGCTTCTTAATTGTTATCGTCATCATGTTTTTCCTCTTCTTCTTCTTCTTCATCATCTTCTTATTTATCTCTTTTTTCTCCTTCTTATTCTTCTTCCTCTACTTCTCCTTTTTGTTCTTCTTATTCTTCTTCTTCCACCACTTCTTCTTTTTCTTCTTCTTCTTCCTCTTCTTCTTCTTCTTCTACTTCTTTTTCTTCTTTGTCTTCTTCTTCTTCTTCTTCTTCATCTTCTTCTTCATGTACTTCTTCCACTTCTTCTCCTTCTTCTTCTTCCTCTACTACTTCCTCTTCTTCTTCTTCTTCTTCCTCCTCCTCTTTCTTTCCTTGTGGCCCACATTCTTCTAATTTTTCTTCTTTTTCTTCTTCTTCTTCCCATTTTTTCTCCTTCTTCTTCTTGTTCATCTTCTTCTTCTTCCTTTGCTTCTTCTTCTAGTACTACCTCTTCTTCCTCTTCTTCTTCTTCTTCTTCCTCTTAATCTTCTTCATCTTCTTCTTTTTCTTCTCCTTCTACTTCTTTTTCTTCTTCTTCTTCTTTTTCTTTAACTAAATCATCTTCTTCATCTTCTTCCTCTTCTTTTGATTCTTCTTTGGTCAATTCTTCTTCTTCTTCTTCTTCATCATCGTCCTCTTCTTCTTCTTCTTCTTCTTCTTCTTCTTCTTTTTGCTCTTCATCCACTTCCTCTTCTTCTTCTTTGGCTTCTTTCTAATTATTCATTGTCTTTTTTCTTATTCTTTTCTTCTTCTTCCTCTTCTACTATTACTTCTTTTTGTTCTACTTCTTGTTCTTCTTCTTCTTCCTCCTCCTCTGCCTCCTCTTCTTCCACTTCTTCTGTCTCTTCTTCTTCCCTTTTCTTGTTCTTTTTCTTCTTCTAGTTCTTCTTCTTTGTCAACTTCTTCTTCTTTTTCTTCTTCTTCCTCTTTTTCTCATTCCTTGTCCTCTTCTCATCTTCTTCTTAATCTTTGTCCACTTCTTCTTCTTCTTCTTCTTCTTCGCCTTCTTCTTCTTTTTTTCTTTGACTTCCTCTTGTTCTTCTTCATCTTCCTCCTCTATTAATACTTCTTCTTCTTCTTCTTCTTCTACTACTACTACTTATTCATCTTCTTCATTGTCTACTTCTTCTTCTTCATTTTTATGTTCATCATGATTTCCTTCTCCTTCTTCTTGACCTAATTCTTCTTTTTCATCATCTTCTTCTTTGACATCTTCTTCTTCCTATACTTATTCTTCTTGTTCTTCCTCACCTTCTTCTTCCTCTACTTCTCCTTCTTCGTCCACTTCCAATTCTTCTTCTTCTTCTTCCTCTTGTTCTACTTCTTCCAAATTTGCTTCTTCTTCTGCTTCTTCTAGTTCGACTTCTTCTGCTTCTTCTTCTTCTTCCTTTTCTTATTCTTCCACTTCTTCTTCTTCTTCTTCTTGTTCTTCCGCTTCTTCTTCTTCTTCTTCTCCTCCAACTTTTTCGCTTTCTTCTTCTTCTACTGTTACTTTTTCCTTTACTTCTAATTCTTCTTCTTCTAATTCTTTTTCTTCTTCCTCTTCTTCTTGTTTCTCTTCCACTTCTTCCCATTTTTCTTCTTATTCTTCTTCTTTTTCTTCTTTTTTCTATTATGTTTCTTCTTCTTCTTCCTCTTCTTCTTCTACTTCTTCACCCTCCTCTTCTTCTTCTTCTTCGTCTCCTTCTTCTTCTACTACTGCTTCCTCTTCTTCTTCTTCTTCTTCTTCTTCTGCTCCTTTTTTCTTATTCTTCTCTTTCTTCTTCCTCTTCTTCTTCTTTCTCTTTTTCTTCTTGTTCTTCTTCTTCATCTTTGTCTTTTTCTTCTACTTCTTTTTCATTAACTTTTTTCTTCTTTTTCTTCTTGTTCTTCTTCTTCTTCTTCTTCTTTTCATCTAAGTTTTAATGTTCTTCCTTTACTTCTTCCAACTCGCCTTCTTCTTCTTATTCTTTGACATCTTCTTCTTCAACTTCTTCTTCTTCATCCTCTTTTGGTTCTTCTTCTTCTTCAAGCACTTCTCCTTCTGCTTCTTCTAAATCGTTATCATCATCTTATTCTTCTTCTCCCTCATCGTCATCATCTTCTTCTTCATCTCTTTTTTCTGCTTCTTATTACTCTTCTTCTCATTCACCATTTAGTTCTTCTTCTTCTTCCACTTCTTCTTCTTCTTGTTCTTCTTCTTCTTCTTTTTCTTCTGTCTTCTTCTTCTTCTTCTTCTTATTCTTATTCTTATTCTTCTTCTTTTTCTTCTTCTTCTTCTTCTTCCTCTTCTTCTTCTTCTTCTTATTCTTCTACTACTACTTCTTCTTCTTTTTCTTCTTTTTCTTCTTCTTCTTCGTCTTCTTCTTCCAATTCTTCCTCCACTTCTTTTGCTTCTTGTTCTTCTTCTTCCTCAACTTCTTCCTCTTCTTCTCTTCATCTTCTTCAACTTCTTCTTCTTCTTCTTCCTCTTTCTTTTCTTGTGATCCACATTCTTCTTCTTCTTCTTCTTCTTCTTCTTCTACTTCTTCTTTTTCTTTGCCTTCTTCTTTTACTTCTTCATCTTCTTCTTCTTCATGTTCTTCATCTTCTTCTTTCTTTTCCTTTTCTTCTTCCACTACTACTTCTTCTTCTTCCTTGTCTTCATCTTCTTCTTCTTCTTCTTCTTGTCATTCTTCTTTTTCTTTTTTTCTTCTCCTACTTCCTATTCTTCTTCCCCTTATTCTTCGTCTCCTTCGTCTTCTTCTTTATCATCTTCTTCTTCTTCTGCTTTTTCTTCTTCCACTTCTTCTTCTTCTTCATAATCTTCTTCTTCTTCTACATCATCTTCTTCTTTCTCTTCTTCTTTTTTATCTTCGTCTTCTTCTTCTACTTCTTTTTCCTCTTTTTCTTCCACTTCCTCCTCTTCTTCTTCTACTTCCTTTTCCTCTTTTTCTTCTTCTTTTTCTCGTTCTACTTCTTCTTCTTCTTCTTCTTCTTGATCTTCCTCTTCTTCTGGTCCCCCTCCTCTTCTTTTTCTTCTTCATAGTCCTCTTCTTCTTATTCTTCTTCTTCATCTTTGTCTTCTTCTTCTTCCTCTACCTCTACCACTTGTTTCTTGTTCTTTTCTTCTTCTTTCACTTCTTCCTCTTCCTATTCTTCTTCTTCTTCATCATCATCTTTTTCTTCTTCTTATTCTTCATGTTCTTCTTCTTCTTCATCATCATCATCTTCTTCTATCTCTTCCTCTTCTTCTTCCTCTTCTTTTTCTTCTTCCACCTCCTCTTCTTTCTCTTCTTCATTTTTTCCTATTCTTCTTCTTCTTCATCATCATCATCTTCTTTTTCTTCTTCTTTTCCTTCTTCTTCTTCTTCTTTTCTTATTCTTCATCCTTTTCTTTTCTTCTTCTTCTTCGTTCACTTCTTCTTCTTCTTCTTCTTCTTCCTCTTCCTCTTCTTTTTCCTCTTTATCTTCTTCTTCTTCTTCTTCTTCATCGTCTTTGACTTCTTCCTCCTCTTCTTCTTCTTCTTCTTCATCTTCTTGTTCTACCTCTTCTTTTGATCCTCCTCCTCTTGCTTTTTCTTCTTCTTCTTTGCTTCCACTTCTTCTACCTCCTTTTCTTCTTCTTCCTCTCGTCCGTCTTTATCTTCTTATTCTTCTTCGCCTTCCTCCACTTCTTCTTCTTCCTCTTCAACTTTTTCTTCTTCTACTTCTTCATCTTCTTCTTTCTTTTCATCATTATAATCTTCTTCTTCTTTTTCTACTTCTTCTATTCTTTTTCTTCCTCAACTTCTTCCTCTTCTTCTTCTTCTTCTTCTTCCTCTTCTTCTACCTCTTCTTCTTCTTCTTCTGCTTCTTCTTCTTCTTCCTCTTCCACTTCTTCTACCTCCTCTTCTTCTTCTTCCTCTCCTTCTTCTTTAACTTCTTATTCTTCTTCTCCTTCCTCATCTACTTTTTCTTCTTCTTCTTCTTCTTTTTCTTCTTCTACTTCTTCATCTTCTTCTTTCTCTTCATTGTTATCATCTTCTTGTTCTTTTTCTTCTTCTTCTTCTTCTTCTTCTTTCTCTTCTTTTTTCTTTTCTTCTTCTTCTTCTACATCATCATCCTCCACCTCTTCTTATCCTCTTAATTATTCTTTTCCTTCTTCTTCATCTTTTTCTTCTTCTTCCTCTTCTACTACTGCTTCCTTTTGTTCTTCTTCTTCTTCTTCTCCTTCCTCCTCCTCCTCTTCTTCCTCTTCTTCTTCTTTCCCTTCTTCTTCCCATTTTCTTCTTCTTCTTCTTCTTCTACTACTACTACTACTACTTCTTTTTCTTATTCTTCTTTACCTTCTTCTACTTCTTTTTCTTCTTCTTCTTCTTCGACTTCTTTTTTTTCTTATTCTTTGTCCTCATCTCATCTTTCTCAAAATCTTCGTCCACTTCTTCTTCTTCTTCGAATTTTCCTCTTCTTCTTCTTCTTCCGCTTCTTCTTTTGCTTCGACCTCATCTTCTGATCCTCCTCCTTCTTTTTCTCTTCATTATTATCATCTTCTTGTTCTTTTTCTTCTTCTTCTTCTTCTTCTTCTTCTGCATCATCATCCTCCACCTCTTCTTATCCACTTAATTATCCTTTGCCTTCTTCTTCTTCTTTTTCTTCTTCTTCCTCTTCTACTACTACTTCCTTTTGTTCTTCTCCTTCTTCCTCCTCCTCCACTTCTTCCTCTTCTTCTTTCCCTTCTTCTTCCCATTTTCTTCTTCTTCTTCTTCTTATTCTTCTGCTTCTACTACTACTACTACTTCTTTTTCTTATTCTTCTTTACCTTCTTCAACTTTTTTTTCTTCTTCTTCTTCTTCGACTTCTTTTTTTTCTTATTCTTCGTTCTCATCTCATCTTTCTCAAAATCTTCGTCCACTTCTTCTTCTTCTTCTTCTTCTTTGACTTTTCCTCTTCTTCTTCTTCTTCCGCTTCTTCTTCTGCTTCGACCTCATCTTCTGATCCTCCTCCTTTTTTTCTTCTTCTTCTTCCTTGTCCACTTCTTCTATTTCTGCTTCTTCTTCTTCCTCTTCTTTTTCAACTTCTTATTCTTCTTTGTCCTCCACTTCTTGTTCTACTTCTTCTTCTTTTTCTTCTTCTTCATCATCTTCTTCTTCTTCTTCTTCCTTCTCCTTTTCATCATTATCTTCTTCTTCTTCTTCTTCTTCCTCTTCTTCCTGTTCTTCTTCTTCTTCTTCTTCTTCATCCTTCTACACCTTTTCTTATCCTCTTAATTCTTCTTTGCCTTCTTCTTCTTCTTTTTCTTCTTCTTCCCCTTCTACAACTTCTTTTAGTTCTTCTTTTTATTCTTCTTCTTCTGCCTTTCTTCTTCCTCATCTTCTTCCTCTTTTCTTCTTCTTCTTCTTCTTCTTCTTCTTCTTCTTCTTTGTCTTCTTCTTCTTCTTGTTCTTTTTCTTCTTCTTCTTCTTCTTCTTCTTCTTCTTCTTTTTCTATTTCTTAATCCTTCTCATCTTCTTCTTAATCTTCATCCACTTCTTCTTCTTCTTCTTCTTCTTCTTCTTCTTCTTCTTCTCCTTCTCCTTCTTCTTCTTCTTCGTCTTCTTCTTCTTCTTCTTCTTCTTGCTCTTCTTCTTCTTTCTATTCTTCTTTTTCTTTTTTTTCTTCTTCTTCAACTTCTTCTTCTTCCTGCTCCTCTTATTCTTCTTCTTCTTCTTCCTCTATTAATTCTTTGTCTTTTTCTACTTCTTCTTCTACTACTAATACTTCTTCTTCATCATCCTCTATGTCTTCTTCTTCATCTTTATGATCATCTGATTTTCTTCTTCTTCTTCTACTTCTTCTTCTTCTTATTCTTCTTCTTCTTCTTCTTATCCTTATCCTTTTCTTCTCCTTTTCTTATTCCTCTTCTTCTTTTTTATCATCTTCTTCTTCTTGCACTTATTCTTCTTGTTCTTCTTCTCCTTCTTGTTTCTCTACTTCTTTTTCTTCATCCATTTCTTATTCTTCTTCTCCTTGTCCTTCTTGTTCTTCTCATCTTCTTCCTCTTCCTCTTCTTTTTCTTGTTCTTCTTCTTCCTCATCTTCTTCCTCTTCCTCTTCTTCTTCTTCTTCTTCTTCTTCTTCTTCTACTTCTTCTTTTGTTTCTTCTTCTGTTTCTTCTTATTCGACCTGCTCTTCTGCTTCTTCTTCTTCCTCTTCTAATTCTTCCACTTCTTCTTCTTCTTCTTCTTCATCACCATCTTCTTCTTCTTCTTCTTCATCATAATCTTCTTCTTCTTCCTCTTCATCATCATGTTCTTCTTCTTCTTCTTCATCATAATCTTCTTCTTCTTCCTCTTCATCATCATGTTCTTCTTCTTCTTCTTCTTCTTCTTCTTGTCCTTGTCCTTCTTTTTTTCCTTTAACTTCTTCTTTTTCTTCTTCTATAGCTTCTTCTTTTACTTCTAATTCTTCCTCTTCCTCTTCTTCTTCTCCTTCTTCTTCTTGTTTCTCTTCCACTTCTTCTTCTACTTATTATTATTATTTTTCTTCTTATTCTTCCTCTTGTTGTTGTTCTTCTTCTACATTTTCCTATTATGCTTCTTCTACTTCTTCCACTTCTTCTTCTTCTTCTTCTTCTTCTTCTACTTCTTCTTCACCCTCTTATTTTTCTTCTTCTTCTCCTTCTTCTCCTTCTTCTTTTTCTTCTTCTTCTTCTTCTTCTTCTTCTTCTTCTTCTTCTACTCCTCCTTTTTCTTCTTCTCCTCCCTCTTCTTCCTCTCCTTCTTCTTCCTCTTCTTCTTCTTCTTCTACTTCTTCTTCTTATTCTTCTTCTTCTTCTTCTTCTTCTTATTCTTCTTCTTCTTCTTTTTCATCATCATTTCTTGTACTTCTTGTTCTTCTTCTTCGTCTTCTTCTTCGCCTTCTTCTTCTTCTTCCTCTTCTTCCTCTTCTTCTTCTTCTTCTCCTTCTTCTTCCTCTTCTCCTTGTTCTTCCTATTGTTCTTCCTCTTCTTCTTCTTCTTCTTCTTCTTCTTCATCACCTTCTTCTTCTTGTTCTTCTTGTACTTTTTCTTCCTCATCTTCTTCTTATTATACTTTGACTTCTTCTCCTTTGTCCTCTTCTTCTTCTTCTTCTTCTTCTTCCTTTTTGAATTCTCCTTCTTCTTCTTCTCCTACCTTTTCTTCTTCTTCTTCTTCTTCTTCCTCCTTTTCCATCTATTCTTCTCACATTCTTTCTTCTTCTTGTTGTTCTTCTTCTTCTTCTTCCACTTTTTCTTCCCCCTCCTCTTCTTATTCTTCTCCTTCTTCTTTATCTTCTTTTTGCTCTTCTTCTCCTTCTTCTTCTTTTTCCTCTACATCTTCTTCATCACCACCATCAACTTCTCCTTCTTCTTCTTCTTCATGTTCATCTTGTACTTCTTGTTCTACTTCTACTTCTTCTTCTTCTTCTTCTTCTTCCTCCTTCTATTCAACTTCTTTGACTTCTTCTCCTTCTTCCTCTTCTTCGTCTTCTTCTTCTTCTTCTTCTCTTTCTCCTTCTTCTTCTTCTTCTACTACTACGCTACTTCTTCTTTCTTCTACTTATTCTGCTTCTTCTTCTTCATCTTCTTCCTCCTCTTCTTCTACTTCTCATACTTCTTCTTCTTCTCCTTCTTCTTCTTTGTCTTCATCATCTTTTCTTCTTCTTCTTCTCTGACTTGTGCTTCTTCTTCTTCTTCCTCTTCTTCTCCTTCCTCCTCTTATTCTTCTTCTCTCCCTTCACGTTCTTCTTGTTCTTCTTGTTCTTCTTCTCCTTCCACTTTTTCTTCTTGTTCAACTCCTTCTTCTTCTTCATCATCATCATCATCATCATCTTCTTCTTCTACTACTTTTTTTCTTCCTCTTCTTCTATCTCTTCTTATATTCCTTCTTCTTCCTCCTCTTCTTCTCTTTCTTCTTCTACTTCTTCTTCTTCTTGTTCTTCTTCTTCCACTTCTTCTTCTTCTTCTTTCTCCTCCTCTTCCTTTACTT
Organism: Vanilla planifolia; assembly: GCA_023846275.1. Taxonomy (NCBI): domain Eukaryota; kingdom Viridiplantae; phylum Streptophyta; class Magnoliopsida; order Asparagales; family Orchidaceae; genus Vanilla; species Vanilla planifolia. The sequence continues at coordinate 51,948 of JAIUJO010000705.1, forward strand.
CTTCATCTTCTCTTTATTATCCTGCTTTTTCTTGTCCTTTTTCTCCTCAACCTTTTTCTTCTTCTTCTTCTTTTCGTTCTTCTTCTTCTTCTCCTCCTCCTCCTTTTTCTTCTTCTTCTTCTTCTTCTTCTTCTTCATCTTCTTTATCTTCTACTTTTGCAGCTACTTCTTCTCCTTCCTCTTCTTCTTTTTCTACCTCTCTTTCTTGTTCTTATTCTTCTACTTCTTCTTCTTCTTCTTCTTCTTCTTCTTGTTCTTTTTCTACTGCTACTACTACAACTACTACCACTTTTCTTCTTCCTCCTCTTCTTCTTGTTCTTCCCCTTCATCATCATCATCATCTTCTTCTTCATCTTCTTCTTCATCCTCTTCTTCTTCTTCTTCTTCTTTCTCTTATCCATCTTCTTGAACTTCTTTTTTCCTCTTTTTATGCTTCTTCTTCTTCTTCTTTATCATCGTCCATTTCTTCGTGTTGTTCTTCTTCTTCTTCTTCTTCCTCCACAATATCTACATATTCTTCTTCTTCTTTCCTTCCTCTTCTACTCCTTCTCCTTCATCTTCTTCTTCTTCTTTTTCTTCTCCTTCTTCTTCTCCTTATTGTTCTTCTTCTCCTCCTTCTCTTTCTTCTTCTTCTTGTTGTTGTTCTACTTCTTCTTCTTCTTCTTCTTCTTCTTCTTCTTCTTCTTCTGCTTCTTCTCCTTCATCTTGTTCTTCTTCTTCTCCTTCTCCTTCTTAATCTTCCTCTTCTTCTTATTCTTCTTCTTCTTCATCTTCCTTTTCTTCTTCATCTTCCTCTTCTTCTTCTGTGCTCTTCTTCATCTTCTTCTTCCTCCTCTTCTTCTTTGACCTCTTCTTCTTCTTCTTTTTATTCTTCTACTTCTTCTTCTTCTTCTTATTATTATTCTTCTACTTCCTCTTTTTCTTTTTTTTTCCTCCTCTTCTTCTTCTTCCCCTTCTTCTACTACTTCTTCTTCTTCTTCTTCTCTCTTTCCTCTTCTTATTCTTCTTCTTCTTCTGCTTCATTTTCTTCTTCTTTCCCTCCTTCTGCTTCTTCTTCTTCTTCTTCTTCCTCTTCTTCTTCTCAAACCTCTTGTTGTTCTATTTATTCTTATTCTTTTGCTTATTCATCTTCCTCTTCTTCATCCTCTTCTTTTTATTCTTCTTCTTCATCTTCTTGTAATTTTTCTATTTCTTCCTCTTTTTTTTCTTCATTTTTTGTTCTTGTTTTTCATCTTCTTCTTCTTCCCCGTCTTCTTCTTCCTTCTCTTCTCCTTCTTCTTCTTCTTCCTCCTCCCCCTCTTCTTCTTCTTCTCCTCCTTCTCCTTCTCTTTCTTCTTATTATTCGTAATCTTCTTCTTCTTCTACCTCTTCCATCTTCTTCTTGTTGTTCTTCTTCTTCTTGCTTTTCTTCTTTTTTTTTCTTCTTCCTCTTCTTCTTCTATTTCTTCTCCTTCCTCTACTTCTTCTTCCTCTTCTTCTTATTATTATTATATTCCTCTTCTTCTTCTTCTTTCTCTTCCTCTTTATCATTTTCTATTTCTTCTTCTACTACTTCTTCTTCTTCTTTTGCATCTGCTTCTAAATCTTATTCTTCTTCTTCTTCTTCGTCTTCTTCTTCTTCTTCTTCTTTGTATTCCTCTTCTTCTTCTTCTTCTTCTTCTGCTTCTACTACTACTACTAGTACTACTACTTCTTTTTCTTCATCATCATCATCATCATCATCATCTTCTTCTTCTTCATCATCTTCTTCTTCTTCTTCTTTTTCTTTTTCTTTTTCATCTTCTTCTTCCTATTCTTCTCCTTCTTCCTCTTCTTCTTGTTCCTCTTCATGTTCATCATCTTCTTCTTCTTTTTCCATTTCTTCTTCTTCTTCTTCTTCTCCTTGTCCTTCTTCTTCTTCTTCGTCTCCTTCTTCTTCTTCTTCTTCGTCTCCTTCTTCTTCCCCTTCTTCTACCTATTCTTCTCCTTTTTCTTCATCTTATTCTTCCACTTCTTCTCATTCTTCTTCATCTTCCACTTCTTCTTCTTCTTCTTCTTCTTCTTCTTCTTCATCTTCTTCTTCTTCTTCTTCTCCCTCTTAATCTTCTTGTTCTTCTTCTTTTCTTTCATCCTCCACTTCTTCTTCTCCATCTTCTCTTCCTTCTTCTTATCCTTTTTCTCCTTTTCCTTCTTCTTCTTCTTCTCCTTCTCCTTCCTCTTTTTCTCCTTCTTCTTCCTAGTCCTCTTTCTCTTCTTCTCCTTCTTCTACATCTTCTTCTTCTTCTCCTTTATCTTCTTTTTTGTATTCTTCTTCTTCTTCTTCTTCTTCTCCCTTTTCTTCTTCTTCTTCTAGTACTTCTTCTTTATCTTCTTATTCTTCTTCTTCTTCCTCTTTGTCCTCTTTCTCTTGCTATTTGTTTTCTTATTCCTCTTCTTCATCTTCCTCTTCTTCTTCTTCTTCTTCCTAGTCTTCTTTTTCTTCATCTTCTTCTTCTTCTCTTTCTTCTTCTTTTTCGTCTTCTTCTTCTACTGCTTCCTCTTTTTCTTCTTCTTGCTCTTCGTCTTCTTCTTCTTCTTCTTCTTCTCATTCTTCTTCTTGTTCTTCTCCTTCTTCTTTCTTTTTTTCTTCTTCTTCTACTTTTTCTTCTTCTCCTTCTTTTTTTCTTCTTCATCAACATCATCATCATCATCTTCTTCTTCTTCTTCCCTTTCCTCTTCCTCTTCTTCTTACTTTTCCTCTTTTTCATCTTCTTCTTCCTTTAATTATCCTTCTTCTTCTTCTTCTTCCTCGTCCTCCTCCTTCTCTTCTTCTTCTTCCTCCTCCTCCTCCTTCTCTTCTTCTTCTTCTTCTCCTAGCTCTTCTTCTTTTACTTCTTCTAGGTCTTCTTCCTGATATTCTTCTTTTTCTTCCTCTTCTTCTTCTTTCCTTTTCTTCATCTTGTTCTTCTTTCTACTCTTCTTCTTGTTTGACCTCTTGTTGTTGTTGTTGTTGTTATTGTTGATGTTCTTGTTCTTCTTCTTCTTCTTCTTCTGCTTCCTCTTATTCTTCTTTTTCCTCTTCTTCTTCTTCTTCT
>JAIUJO010000705.1:67500-70000 GCA_023846275.1 Vanilla planifolia
CTCTTCTTCTTCTTTTTCTTCTTCCTCTTCTTCTTCTTCTCCATCTTCTTCTTCATCCTCTTCACCTTCTTCTTGTTCTTCTTCCTCTTCTTGATCTTCTTCTTCTTCTTCTTTTTCTTCTTCTTTTTCTTCTTCTTAATCTTCATCATCATCATCAACTTCTTCTTCTTCTTCTTCTTCTTCTTCTTCTTCTTCCTCTTCTTCTTCCTCTTCTTCTTCTTCTACTTCTCCTACTACTTGTTGTCCCTTTTCTCCTTCTTTTTCTTCTTCTTCTTCTTCTTTTTCTTCTTCTTATTCTTCTTCTTCTTTATCTTATCTTTCTTCTTTTTCTCCTTCACCTTCTTTTTCTTCTTTTTCTCTTTATTATTAATCTTATTCCTCCTCTTCTTTTTTTTCTTTTGCAACTACTTCGTCTCCTTCCTCTTCTCTTTATTCTTCATCTCCTTCTCCTTCTTATTGTTATTCTTCTTCTTGTTGTTCTTCTTCTTCTTCTTGTTCTTCTTATTCTTGTGCTTTTTTTCTTCTTTGTCTTCTTCTTCTTTCTCTTCTTCTTCTTCTTCTTCATTTTCTTCTTCTTCTTCTCCTTCTTCGTTTCTTCTTCTTCTTCTTCTTCCTCCTCCTCTTCTTCTTCTTCTACTTTTTTTTCTTCCTCTTCTTCATCTTCTTCTTCTTGTTGTTTGTCTTCTTCTTCTTCTTTGTCCTCTACTTCTCCTTCTTTATCTTCTACTTCTTCTTCTTTTTCTCCTTCCTCTTGTTCTTCTTCTTCTTTTTCTGCTTCTTCCTCTTCCTCTTCCTCTTCCACCTCTTCTTCCACTTCTTATTCTTCCTCTTTTATCCTTCTTCATCATCATCTTCTTCCATGTTTTCTCTTTCTTGTTCTTCTTCATCGTAATCTTCCACTTCTTCATCCTGTTCTTTTCTTCTTCTACTTTCTCTTCTTTTTCTACTTCATCTTCTTCTTCTTCTTACATTTAATCTTCTTGTCCTTCCTTTTCTTTTCATTCTTCTTCTTCTTCTTCATCATCCTCTTCTTTTTCTTCTTCTTCATCTTCCTCCTCTACTCCATCCTCTTCTTCTTCTTCTACGTCTTCTTCTCCTTCTTATTCTTCTTCTTCTTTTGCTTCTTTTCCTTCCTCTTCATTTCTTGTCCTTCCTCTTCTTCTTCTTCTCCTTCTCCTTCTCCTTCTTATTCTTATTCTTCATCTCCTTCTTCTTTTTCTTCTTCATTCTCTCTTTCTTCTTCTTCTCCATCATCTTCTTCTTTTCCTTCTTCTTCTCCTTCTTCTTCTTCTCCTTCTTATTCTTCAACTCCTTCTTCTTCTTCTTCTTCATCTTCTTCGTCTTAATCCTCTTCGTCATCTTCTTCTTCTTCTTCATCCTCTTCTTAATCTTCTTCTTATTCTTATTCTTCTTTTTCTTCTTCCACTTCTTCTCTTCTTCTACTTCCCCCTCTCTCTTTCTCCTTTTTCTCCATCTTCTCCTTCTCCATCTTCTTCTTCTTCTTCTACTTCTTCTTCTTCTTCTTCTCCTTATTCTTTTTCTTCTTCTTCTCCTCCTCCTTCTTCTTCTTCTCTTTCTTCTTCTTCTTCTACTTCATCTTCGTCTTCTTCTTCTTCTTCTGCTCCTTATTATTCTTCTTTTTCATTTTCTTCTTCTCATTCTCCATCTTCTTCTTCTTTTTCTTTCTCTTCTTCTTCTTCTTCTTCTTCTTCCTCCTCCTCTTCTTCTTCTTCTTCTTCTTTCTCTTCTTCTTCTTCTTCTTCTTCTTCTTCATCATTTTGTTCTTCTTCTTCTTCTTCTTCTTCTTCTTTCCTCATCTTCTTCCTCTTCCTTTTCTTTTTGCTCTTCCTCTTCTTTCTCTTCTTCTTCTTCTACTTCTCCTTCTTATTCTTCTTCTTCTCCTTCTTCTTCATCTTCTTCTTTTCTTTCCTCTTCTTGCACATCTTCTTCTTCATCTTCTTCTTCTTCTTCTTCTTATCCATCCTTTTCTTCTCATTCATTGTCCCCTTCCTCTTCTTTTTCTTCTTCTTCTTCGTCTTCATCATCTTCTTCTTCTTCTAGATTTTCTTCTTCTCCTTCTTCCATAGCTTCTTCTTTTCCTTCTCCTGCTTCTTCTTCATCATCATCATCTTCTTCTTCTTTTTCTTATATTTCTTCTTCTTATTCTTCTTCTTCTTCTTCTTCTTCTTCTTCTTCTTCTACTTCTTTTTCTTCTACTTTCTTTGTTTCTTCTTCATCTTCTACTTCCTCTACTAATACTACTGCTCATCTTCTTCTTTCTCTTGTACTTCCTCTTCCTATTCTTCTCCCACTTTATCTTCTTCATCTTCTTCTCGTTCTTCTTCTGGTTCTTCTTCATCTTCCTCTCCTTCTTCTTTTTCTTCTTCTTCTTCTTCTTCTTCATCTTTTTAATGATCTTCTTCTTCTTATTCTTATTCTTCTTCTGCTCTCCTTCTTCTTCTTCTTCTTCTTGCACCTCTTCCTCTTCTTCTTTCTTTTC
>JAIUJO010000705.1:80000-85000 GCA_023846275.1 Vanilla planifolia
TATCTTCTTCTTTTTCAACTACATTGTCCTCCTTCCTGTTCTTCTTTTTCTCCTCCTCCTTCACCTTTTATTGTTATTATTTTTCTTCTTCTTTTTCTTCTTCTTCTTCTTCTTCTTCATCATCATCTTTTTCTTCTACCTCTTCTTCTTCTTCTTCTTCTATTCATCTTCTTCTTCTTCTTCTCCTCCTCCTCCTCCTTATTACTCTTCTTCTCCTTCTTCTTCTTCCTTCTCTACCTCTTTTTCTTCTTGCTCTTCTTCTTCTTCTTCTTCTTCATCATCTTCCTTCCTCTTCTGCATCCTTTAGTTCTCCTTCTTTATCTTCTACTTCTTTTTCCTCCTTCCTCTTCTTCTTCTTCTTCTTCTTTTATTTCTTCCTCTTCCTCTTCTTCTTCTTCGTCTTCCTCTTTTTATCCTTCTTCATCATCTTCTTCTTCCACTTTTTCTCTTTCTTCTTCTTCTTCATCATCATCTTCTATTTCTTCATCCTCTTCTTTTTCTGCCTCTTCTTCCTCTTCTTATTCTACTTTTTCTTCTTCTTCTTCTCACACTTCATCTTCTTGTCCTTTCTCTCCTTCTTCTTCTTCTTCTTCTTCTTCCTCTTCTTCTCCTTCTCCTTCTTCCTCTTCTTCTTCATCTTCATCTTCTGCTCCATCCTCTTCTTCTTCTTCTTCTTCTTCTTCTTCTCTTTCCACTTTTTCTTCTTCTCCTTCCTCTTCTTCTTCTCCTTCTCCATCTCCTTTTTATTCTTACTTTTCACCTTCTTCTTTTTCTTCTTCTTGTTCTTCTTCTTCTTCATCCTCATCTTCTTTTTCTTCTTCTTCTCCTTCTTCTTCTTGTTAATCTTCTTCCACTTCTCTTTCTTCTACTTGCTATTCTTCATCTTGATCTTCTTCGTCTGAACCCTCTTCGTCTTCTTCTTCTTCCTCTTCTTAATGTTCTTCTTTTTCTTCTGCTTCTTCTTCTTCCAGTTCTTCTTCTTCTTCTTCCCTCTTTCTCTTGCTTCTTCTCCTTCTTTTCCTTCTCCATCTTCCTTTTCTTCTTTTTCGTCTTCTTCTTCTTCTCCTTCTTCTTCTTCTTCGACTTCCCTTTCTTCTTCTTCTATTTCATCTTTTTCTTCATCTTCCTTCTACTTCTTCTTTTTCTTCTTTCGTCTTCTCATTCTTGATCTTCTTCTTCTTTATCTCTCTTCTTCAACATCTTCTTCTTCATCTTCTTCTTCCTATTCTTCTTCTTCTTCTTCTTCGTCTTGTTCTTCTTTCTCTTTTTCTTCTTCTTCTTCTTCTTCTTCTTCGTCTTCCTCATCTTCTTCTTCTTTCTCTTCTCCATCTTCTTTCCGTTCCTTTTCTGTTTCCTCTTCTTCTTCTTCCTCTTCTTCTCTTCAACTTCTTCTTCTTCTTCTTCTTCTTTTCCTTCCTCTTCTTGCAATTCTTCTTCTTCTTCATCATCATCATCTTCTTCTTCTTCATCTTCTTCTTCTTTCTCTTCTTCTTCTTCTCTCCTTTTTCTTCTTCTCCATCTATTTCTTCTCATTCATCTTCCCCTTTTTCTTCTTTTTCTTCTTCTTCTTCATCTTCATCATCATCTTCTTCTTCTCCTTATTCTTATTCTCCTTCTTTAATAGCTTCTTCTTTTCCTCCTCCTCCTTCTTCTTCTCGTTCTTCTTGTTCATCTTCTTCTTCTTTTTCTTATATTTCCTCTTCTTCTTCTTCTTCTTCTTCTCCTCCTCCTCCCTCCTCCTCCTCCTTCTGCTTTTTTTCTTTTCTTCTTCGTCTTCTTCATCTTCTACTACTACTACTTCTTCTTCCTTTCCTTCTTCCTCTTCTTATTCATCTCCCCCTTCATCTGCTTCATCTTCTTCTCCTTCTTCTTCTTGTTCTTCTTCTTCTTCCTCTCCTTCTTTTTCTTTTTCTTCTTCTTCTTTTTCTTCTTCTTCTTCTTCTTTTTCAACCTCTTCCTCTCCTTCTTCCTTTTGTTCTACTTCCTCTTCTTCTTCCTCCTCTTCTTCTTCTTTCACTTCTTCTTCTACCTCATCCTCTTTTTGCTCATCTACTACATTTTTTTTCTTCTTCTTCTTCTTCTTCTTCATCTTCTTCTTCTTGTTCTTCATGTTCTTCTTCTTCTTATTTTTATTATTATTTTTATTCTACTTCTTCTTCTTCTCCTCCTTTTTCTTTTTCTTCTTCATCTTCTTCTTCTTCTCTTTCTTCTTACTTTTCTTCTTCCCCTAGTTCTTCTTCCTCTTCTTCTCCTTCTTCTGTTTAACTTCTTTTTCTTCTTCTTCTCCTTCATCTTCATCTTCTTGTTCTTATTCTTCTTCTTATTATTATTATTATTATTATTCATCTTCTTCTCCTTTTCCTCCTCTTTATCTTCTTCATCCTCTTCTTCTACTTCTTCCTATTCCTTCTTCTTCTTCATCTTCCTCTTCTTCTTCTTTTCTACTTCCTTTTCTTCTTTCTCTTCTTCCTCTTCTTCTTCTTTTTATTCTTCTTCTTCTTCTTCTTCTTCATCTTCTTGTTCATTATCTTCACCTTGTTCTTCTTCTTCTTCTTCTTCTTCTTTCCCTTCTTCCACATCTTCTTCCTTCTCCCCCATCATCTTCTTCTTCTTCTTCTTCTCCTTCTTCTTCTTCTTCTTCTTCATCTCCTTCTTCTTCTTCTTTTCTTCTTCATCTTTTTAATCTTCTTCTTCTTCTTCACCTTCTTCTTCTTTTTCATCTTCGTTACCTTCTATTTGTTCTTCTTCTTCTTCTTTTTCTTCTTCTCCTTCTTCTTCTCCTTCTTCTTTACTCTTCTTCTTTTTCTTCTTCTTTCTTTTTTCTTCTTCCTTTTTATTATTATTATTATTATTATTATTATTATTCTACTTCTTCGTCTTTTTCTTCTTTTTCTTCCTCTTCTTCTTCTTTTCTTCTCCTTCTACTCTTTTTTTTCTTCTTCTTCTTCTTCTCTTTCTTCATTTTCTTCTTCTACTTTTTTCTTCTTCTTGTTCTTCTTTCTTCCACTTCTTCTTCTTCTTCTTCTTAAGCTTCTTCTTCTTCATCTTCTTCAACTTCTTCTTCTTCTTCTTCATCTTCTTTTCTTCTTTTTCTTTTTCTCCTTCTTCTCCTTCCACCTCTACTTCTTCTTCCTCTTCTTCTTCTTCTCCCTTTTGTTCTTCTTCTTTTTCTTCCTCTTACTCTTCCTTTCCTCCTCCTCCTCTTTCTTCTTCTTCTTCTACCACTTCTTCTTCTTCTTCTTCTTCTTCTTCCTCTTCTTTTTCTTCATCTTCTTCTTCTTCTTCTTCTTCTTCTCACTCTGCTTATTCTTCTTCTTCTTATTCTTCTTCCTTTTGTTCTTCTATGTCCTCCTCTTTTTCCTCTTCCTCTTCTTCTTCTTCTTCTTCTTCTTCCTCTTTTTCTTGTTCTTCTTTTTCTTTTTCATCATCTTCTTCTTCTTCTTCTTCTTTTGTTCCTCTTCTTCTTCCTACTCTTCTTCTTTTCTTCTTCTTCTTTCTTCTGCTTCTCCTACTTCTTCTACTTCCACCTCTTCTTCTTCTTCCTCTTCTTCATCTTCTTCCACTTCTTTTTCTTTCTCTTCTTCGTCTTCTTTTTCTTTTTCTTACTTCATCTTCCTCTTCTTCTTCTTCTTTTTCTCCTCTTTCGTCTCCTTCTACAACTCTACCTTCTTCTTTTTGTTCATCTTTTTCTACTCCTCCACCTTCTCCAACTCCTTCTTCCTCTTCTTTTCCTTCTCCTCAACCTTCTTCTTCTTCTCCTTCTTCTAATTCATCATCTTCTTCTTCTTCGTCCTTTTCTCTTCTTCCTCTTGTTTTCCTTCTTCTTTTTCTTCTTTTTCTTCTTCTTCACCTTCTTCTTCTTATTCTTCTTCATCATCTTCCTCTTATTCTACTTCCACTTCTTCTTCTTCTTTTTCTTCTTCTACTTCTTGCTCTTCTTCTTCTTCGTCTTCCTCTTCTACTTCTTCTTCTTCTTCATCTTCCTCCTCTTCCTCCTCCACTTCTTCTTCTTCCTTTATTCTTCTTATTCTTTTTCTACCACCTCTTATCTTGCTACTTCCACATCTACTTCTTCTTCCTCTTCTTCTTCTTCAACTTTTTCTTCTTGTTCTACTTCTTCTTCCTTCTACTTCTTCTCCTTTTACTTCGTCTTCTTCTTGTCACTCATCTTCTTCTTCTTCTTCTTTTTCTCTCATTGTACATTTTTCTTCTCATTCTTCTTCTTCTTCCCTCCTCCTTCTTCTTCTCCTACTTCATCTTCTTCTTCTTCTTTAAATTCTTCTTCTTCTTCTTTAAATTCTTCTTCTTCTTTTTCTTCTTCTTCTGCTTTTGCTTCTACTTCTTCTTCTTCTACTTCTTCTTCTTCTTCTTCTCTTCTTCTTCTTCTTCTTCTTCTTCTTCAAATTCTTCTTCTTCTCCTCCTTCTTCAAATTCTTCTTCTTCTTCTTCTTCAAATTCTTCTACAAATTCTTTTTCTTCAAATTCTTCTTCATCTTCTTCTTCCTCTTTAAATTCTTCTTCTTCTACTTCTTAAATTCTTATTCTTCTTCTTCTTCTTCTTCTTCTTCTTCAAATACTTTTTCAAATTCTTCTTCTTCTTCTTGTTCTTCTTTTTCTTCCTCATCATCATCTTTTTCTTCTTCTTCTTCTTCTTCTTCTTCAAATTCTTCCTCTTCTTCTTCTTCTTCTTCTTCTTTTACTACTACTTCTTCTTCTTCTTTGTCAAATTCTTCTTCTTCTTCTTCTTCTTCTTCTACTTCTCCTTCATCTTCGTCTTCTTGTTCTTCAAATTCTTCTTCTTCTTCTTCAAATTCTTCTTCTTCTTCTTCTTCTTCATCATCTCTTCTTCTTTATCTTCTTATTCTGCTTCTACTTCTTCTTCTGCTTCTTACTCTTTTCTTTTTCTTCTTCTTCTTCTTCTTCTTCTACTACTACTACTACTTCTTCTTCTTCTTCTTCTTCTTCTTCTACTTCTTCTTCTTCTTCTTCTTCCTCTTCTT
>JAIUJO010001695.1:0-102414 GCA_023846275.1 Vanilla planifolia
GTTCTAGATAAAGACAACATATTGGGCTCATCTCAATGAGCTCCATCCAAGTAAACTTTATTTATTTTTTTATTCTTTTTTTATAATTTGGCATGTTTTACAAGATATTTTGATTCATATATGATTAGATGGTTGAGAATGTTATACTTTAGCTCTTTGTTATCTTGTAATACAACTTTCTCATAAAATTTATCTCATTTTTTAATATTTTTTTACTTTTATTTTATTATATTCCTATGAAACACTAATTCCTCTTATTGTGTGACTTTTATATCACTTTGATTTGTCGTATTTTATTGTTTTAATTTTTCTTATTTAAAAGTTAATATATATTTATTTAAAAGTAAAACAAAAGTTTATTTAATTGTATGCTCGTTTACTTTAGTAATTTGTTGTACTTATTCACATGGTATAATCAAGATGAAATTGATGTCATTTGACTCATGTCACCTAGGTCTCTATAATAAATATTTTATTTTATTTTTTTTATTTTAATTTTATCAAAAAAAATAAAATATTTATTTTTATATTTAAAATATTTCCATTTTTTAAAATTTTATCATACTTTATGAGTAATTCCAATTCATACATCATTGGAAAATCGAAGACATTACAATAGATCTCTTTAGTGCCTTGGAATTTTATTTTCCCATATAATTTATATCATTTTTTCAACTTTTTTTTGTTTAGTAATATTACTATCTAAATCTAAATCACCTCTCATGTCACCTTGAAATGGCTTTGATTTGGTTGTGTTATAATGATTCAATTTATCTATTTTTAACTTTGATATAAAGTTTTTAATGTAATACATTATTATTATTTAAATGTATTTACTTTGGTTAATCATAATATTCCAAATGAAATCTAATTGAAGAAAAATAAACATTATTGGACTCATCTCAACCAATCTACCTAGTTAAATATTTATTACATTTTTCATATATTTTATTTTGAATGGTTTTGTTATACTTTGTAAGGTATTTTGATTTGTATCTTATTTGATAATTATGGATTTTATAATCAACCTTCTCAATATCTTGGAATCTAACTTCCCAAATACTTGACATCATTTTTTAATTAGTTTTTGATTTAATTGTATTATTTTGTTTCAATTTATCTCATTTTAGTTTTAATAATTTCTTTCATAATATTTAAACTCTCTTTTTTAATGTTAAAATAATTAATTATTACAATTATTTTTCAATTGATCACTTTATTATTTTGGTAAGAAAATTTCTGATACAATTTATCACATTTTTGCAGATTTTTTGATATGAATATGTTCTTTTACAATGTATCTCTACATCTCCTCCCTAGTAATCGTTACATCACCATGTTTTAGTTATATTACATTTCTTTAATTAAATTTATTTGGGTTTAAATATATATTTACTAAAAATTAAAACAATAATTTATCAATATGTATTCTTATTTTTTTTGCAATTTGTAGTAATTCTAAATAAGGTCCTTTTGATACAATATAAATTGCGTTAGACTAGCCTTGCCAAGCTCTACATGATTAAATATTTATTTTTATATTTGAAATATTTTATTTTGATTATTTTGACATACTATTGTAGTCATTTTGATTCTTATTTGATTTGATGGTCCAAGATATTTTCCTGATCTCCAAATTACCTAGGAAAACAACATAGTTGTGCTATTCATCTCATTGTTAATACGTTTTCACATTGATTTTGTTATATCATCATTTAACTACAAATCTCTTCTTGTGTGACATTTACATAACATTGATTTGGATATATTGTAATTTAACTCTAAATCTCTTCTCATGGGACATTTACAACACATTGATTTAGTTATATTATGTTGATTCAATTTATCACATTTTAGTTTCAATATAAATTTTCTTAGTATTTAAATAATACTTTATTATTATTCATATTTATATACTAAGATAATTTTTAGTAACTCGAATTGAGGTCTAACCAAGTGCAAACAAATGTCATTGGACTTACCTTGACGAGCTTTATCTAATTAAATTTCCATTTTTATAATTTTAAAAATTTAATTTTTTAAGAATTTGGCTTGTTCTATAGGGTATTTTTCTTTGTACTTCATTTGATCATTTCTAATAACTCACTTGAGCTCTTTTGTATGTTGGAATGCATCACTTTTATATAACTTATCTAAATTAGTTAATGTTTTTTATTTATTTATATTACTATGTAACTCTAAGTCACCTCCAATGAGACTTTACATCACTTTGATTTTGTTATATTTTATTATTTTAATTTATCCCATTCTACTTTAAAATATATTTACTTTAAATAAAAATAATAGTTTGTAATTATTTACACTTATGTTTTTGATAATTCATAGTAATTATGAATAGTATTTGATCAAGATGAAGGAAACTTCATTGGACTCATCATGATGAGCTATATCTAACTAAATATTTTTTCCATATTTTTAAAAATCTTCTTTTCAATGGTTTGGCATGCTTTATGAAACATTTAATTCACACATTATTTAATGATCGTGGATGTTACACTCGATCTCTTTGGTTCCTTAGAATGTAGTATTCCAGTATAATTTATCACTTTTTTTACCAATTATTCTCTTTGATTTTGTTATGCTACTATTTAACTCTAATCTTTTTTCATGTGACCTCTATGTCACATTTATTTTGTTAGATTATATATTTTTTTTATATTTTCTTAATTTATATTTAATACATATTAACTTAATATCAAAACTATAATTTATTATTATTTATACTAATTTACTTTAGCAATTCAATGTATCCAAACAAGGTTTGATTGAGGCAAAAAAAATATTGTTAGAAAAATCTTCATTAACTCTATTAAATTGAATACCAAATATTATAGATTGAAATAATTTTTTTATAGTTTTGGAATGATTTATGAGACAATCAATTCATACTTAATTTAATGATTAAGAATTTTATGATTGATCATTGTTATATGTTGGAGTGTAACTTTGTTATTCAATTTATTTTATTTCTTGAAATTTTTGTTTCAATTTTAATAACTATGTAACTCTAAATCTCCTCTATGTGACCATAACATTAGTTCAAGTTAGTTATATTTATTGTTTTAAGACAAAACAAATATCATTGGACTCATCTAAAAAAGATTTATCCAAATAAATATTAATTTTTATATTTTGAAATAATATACTTTCAATGATTTTGGTAAACTTCAAAAGAATTTTTTATTCACACCATAATTAAAGATGATGTGAAAATTGATCTCATTAGTATTTGGGAATACAACTTTGTTATAAAATTGATGATTTCCTCAAATTGTTTACTTTGGATTGATTATATTTCTATGTAACTCTTAATCTTGGCTCATGTGAGATTTGGATAATTCTAATTTAATTGTATTACATTATTTCAATTAAACAAATTTGAGAATTACTATAATTTTCCTAATATTAAAATTATAAGTTATTATTACTTATGTCTATTTACTTCGAGAAATTGCCTTAATTCTAAATTTTTCCAATAATAGAAAAATAATTATCATTGGACTTGGTATAAAAAATTGTATTTTTCATGTTTTAACTATTTTATTTTTATGATTTCAACATCCTTTAGGAGACATTTTGATGTGTACTTGATAAGACGATCAATAATATTACACTCAATATCCTTAGTATCTTAGAATGCAACTTTTCTATATAATTTATCTCATTTATTCAAATATTTTACTTGATTTTGTCATATTTCTATGAAAGTCTAATATCTTCTGATGTGACCTTCACATCACTATGGTTTGATTATATTGTATTACTTCAATTTATCTCGTTTTAACTTTAATATGTGGTTACTTAATATTAAAATAATAATAATATATAATTATTTATGTTTTATTCAATTATGTGTTTTATAATTATTCTAAAAATAATTTTTTTATGACAAAACAAATGTTGTTTGACTTATTTTCACATGCTCTATTTTGTAAAATAATCATTTTTATATTTTTAAATGTTTTATTTCCTAGGTTTTGGTATGTTTTTTGAGTTATTTCATTTCATGTCACATTTGATGATAAATGATACAACATTTTATTTCCTTTCTGACTTGGAATGTAACTTTCACATATAATTTATCTCAATTAATAAAAAGTTATTCTTTTATTTAGTTATATTAAATTTTCTGAATTTATCATATTTGTCTTCGAAATATTTATTTTTTTATGCTTAGTTGCTATGGTAAGACTTACTAAGCATTTTGGCTTGTAAATGCATAGATGATCAATGATGTTACACTCGATCTTCCTAATTTCCAAGATATTAATTTTATATAAAATTTTTATCATTTAATCAAATTAATTTTTATTTTATTATATTAGTATGAAACTCAAATTGTCCTCTCGTGTGAGCTTTATATCACTTTGATTTAGTTATATTACATTGTCTTAATTTATATCAGTTTAACTTTAATATATATATTTGACAATTTTTAAAATAATGATTTAGAATAATATAAGTGCTATTATTTTGGTAATTCAATATAGTTCCCAACGAGGATCATTAGGCACAAAACAAACATTGTTGGAATCTTCTCGCCGAGCTTTACCTTGATGAATATTCATTTATATATTTTTAATCATTTTTTCTAAGGGTTTTGATTACTTTACAAAATCTTTTGATTTGCACTAGATTTGATGATTAGAGATGTTACACTCTATCCCCTTAGTATCTTGTAAAGCAACTTTCCTATACAATGTATCTAATTTGTTCATATTTTTTCTTTAACTTGGTTACATTATGAAGTTACTATAAATCACTTTTAGTTTGACACTTAGATCAATTTGATTTGGATAGATTACTTTGCTTCAATTTATCTAAGTTCATATTTGCTTGGAACGAAAACATTAATTTTTTATTATTTGTGCATATTTATATTAGTATTATGTACTAAATCCAATTGAGGTTTGATTTGGATGAAATAAATGCCATTAGACTTAGTTTTATGAGCTTTATGTAATAAAGTATCTGTTTGCATATTTCTTATGTTTTTGCATGATTTATAAGTTATTTTTTTACATACCTCATTTGATGAACAAAGTTATAACCCTCAATTTTTTTAGTATTTTAGAATGTAATTTTCCCATATAATTTATCATATTTCCTCAAAATTTTGCAATGATTTGCTCTCATTATTATGTAACTCAACATCTTATCCTATGCAACTTTTATATCATAATGATTTGATTTTTAAAACATCATTTCAATTTTATCTCATTTTAGCATTAGTATTTACTTAGCATTAAAGTAATAATTTATTGCTATTTAACTTATTTGGTAATTCATTGTAATTCAAAATGAGGTGCAATCATCGTGAAGCTAAGGTCCCTAAACTTAGATTAATGAGCTTTATTTAATTAAATAATTATTTCTAGATATTTAAATATTTTATTTTAGAGGGTTTTTAGTATATTTTAGTGGATATTTTATTCAGAAATAATTTGAAGATGAAAAATGTTGCACTTTGACTACTTTGTAGGTTTAAATACAACTATCTACTATATTTTATTATATTTCTTGAAATATTTTTTGGCATTTTTTTATTCCTATGTAACTCTAAATCTCCTATCATATTTTTTTATCATTTTTAATTGATTCTAATACATTTCATTAATTTATTGGACTTCATATTTAATATATATTTACTTAATATTAAAATAACAATTTATTTATTTTTTATTTGTTTAATTTAGTAATATACTATTATTCAAAATAATGCTCAATTGAGAAGAAACAAAAATCATTGGACTCATCTCTATGAACTATATCTAATTAAATATATTTTATATTTTTAAATTTTATTTTCTATCATTTTAGCATTCTTTATTAGATTTTTTCATTCTTGTCTAATTTAATGAGGACAATACACTTCATCATCTTAGCACCCTGTAATGTAACTTTTCCATATAATTTCTCTTAATGTGTAGAGTAAAAGTTTTATAATAATATAATATAATGATAGAGAAAAATTAAAAAAAATAGAAAATTAAAATGAAAAGTTAGAGTCAAAGATACTAAGGAGTTCAAGTGTAATATCTTTAATCATCAAATCATGTAAAAATCAAAATAACTTTTTAATATATTATGCTAACTTTATGAGATCTTTTAATTAACACTTCAATTAATAACCAAATATTTATACTTAATCTTTCCAATATCATGGGACGCAACTTTCTCAAAACTTTATGTGATTTTTTCAAATATTTGACTTTGATTTTTTTACATAACATTGATTAAAGATTCTTCATATTTCTTTATTAATATATGATTGCTTAATATTAAAATAATAATTTATTATTTTTTGGTAATTTTTATGAATTTCTAACCAAGACTAATCAAGATGAAGTAAATGTTATCTCATTTCATTGAGTTTTATAAATTTAAATTTTTATTTTTTTGTATTTTTCAATATTTTATGTTCTAGTATTATTTGAAAATTTTATAAGATATTGTGGATCGTACCTAATTCGACTATCGCGAATTCTGCTATCAATCTCCTTGGTATGTTAGAACTTAAACTTTTTAGACAATTTACCACATTTCTTCTAATGTTTTGATTTTTTTACTGTATTACTTTGAAAAACTTATTCTCTTTTCATATGATCTTGACATCACAAAAATTTTATTTTATTATATTGCTTCAATTTATCTTATTTAAGCTTTACTAAATTTTTAATAGATACTAAAATAGTAATTTAACATTATTATTTCTTATTTATTTTCATAATTTGTAGTAATTCTAATTATGGTTGGATTGAGACAAAATAAATGTTATTCAACTCATTTGAAAGTGCAATATCAAATTAAATATTCTTTCTCATATTTTTACAACATTTCTTTTTGATGAGATTTAGCATATTTTATGAGGCATTTTGATTAGTAGCATATTTGATAATCGATAAAGTTATTATCAAACTCTTTAGTATCTTTAAATGCAAATTTCTTGCTCAATATATCTCATTTAAATCAAAATTTTTAATTTGGCTTGATTATAACACTATGTAAATCTTTAATATGTTTAAATGCAACTTTCATGCTCATCATATCTCATATAATCAAAATTTTTAATCTGATTTGATTATATTATGTTGGTTAAATTTATTTCAATTTAATTCTAATTTACATTTATATAATATTAAAATAATAATTAATTAATTATTTGCTAATTTTTTTTGGTAATTAGTTGTAATTTAGGACAATATTTGATTAAGATGAAACATACATTATTGGACTCATCTTAATGAGCTACATCCAATTAAATATTTCTATAATTTTAATGAGACATTTTTATTTGTACTAGATTTGCATATGAAAGATGTTATACTTAATCTGCTAAATATCTTAGAGTGTAACTATGTCATACAATTTAGCTTATTTCTTCAAAATATTTATTTTTATTTGAATTTATTACTATGAAACTCCTATGACCCTTTTTGTGACCTTTACATCACTTAGATTTGATTGTATTACACTACTTCAAACTATCTTATTCTAATTTAATAATATTAAATTAACACTTAAAAAATAGTTTATTGTTTTTTATGTTTATTTACATAGATAAGTCATTATAGTTTTGAATGAGGTCAGATCAAGACAAAATGAATGTCATTGAGCTCATCTAGATAAGTTTTAACAGATTAAATATTCATTTTTATAATTTTGAATATTTTATTCTTAATTATTTTGGCATGTTTTAAAAGATATTTTGAATCATTCTTGATTTGAGGTTGAGGATATTATAGTCAACCTCCTTAGCATCTAGAATTAAAACGTTTTTGTGTAATTTCTCATTTCTTCAAAATTTTCTCTTTAATTTACATTGTATTACATGCAACTCTAAATCTCCTATCGTGTGACTTTTATATTACTACGAGTTGGTGATAATATATTTCATTATTTTATCTTATTTCTACTATAATATATATTATTTTATATTAAAATAAATATTTATTATTATTTATGCTTTCTTGCTTTTGAAATTTTAATTAATTAAAAATGAGGTTCGGTCGAGACAAAATGAACATTTGTTCACGTTGATGGGGTCTATATAGCTAAATATTTAATTTTTTTATTAGTTTATTTCCATAGGTTTTGGTAGACTTCACAAAGTAATTTCTATTCACACCTTATTTAATGCTTAAGGATGATGCACTCAATCTCTTTGGTATATTTTGCTATGGTTTAGTATTATGGCTATATAACTAAAAATCTCATCTAATTGAACATTTACATTACTTTAATTTTGATATATTATATTTTTTAAATTTATTAAGTTTACATGAAAATATGTTTTATTAATATTAAAATAATAATTTATACCTATTTATTCTTATTTACTTGGTTATCCTCATTTAGTTTAAACATAGATCAATTAAGTCAAAATAGGAGCCATTTGACTCGTTTCAAAGAGCTCTATTGAATTAAATGTTCATTTCTATGTTAAAACAATATTTTCTAATTTTAGGCTTTCTCTATAAGACATTTTATTAGTATCTAAATTGACTATTGATGATGTTACACTTGAAGTCCTGAGTATCTTTGCATATAAGTTTCCTATAAAAATTATTGCATTTCTTCAAATTTTTTCTTTTGATTTGGTTATTTGTTCTTTTTGAGGTATATTACATTACTTCAATTTTATCTCTAATATATAGTTATTTTTTTTGAAATAAATAATTTTTATTATTTAGTCTTATTTATTTTCGTAACTGAGCACATTGCTTAATCTATATGAAAAAAATATTATTGTACTTCTCTAGCCCACTTTCTCTAATTAAATATTTTATTTTATTTTTCAAATTTTTTTTTCTTATGATTTTTGCACATTTAACAACTCATTTTGTTTATATCAAATTTGATGATCAAGGATTTTATACTAAATCTTCTCAATATCTTATAGTACAACTTTCTTATAAAATTTACTTATTTTCTAAATTATTTTCATTGATTTGGTTATGTTACTAAGAAGGTATAATTCACCACTCTTATGACCTTTACATCAATTATATTAAGTTATATTATATTTCTTTAATTTCTCTCTTTTAACCTATTATAGTATTTTTGCTTAAGACAAATAATAATTTATTATCATTTATGCTTATTAAATTTGGTAATTCATATTAATTCTAAAGAAGGTTCAGACATGGTGAAACAAAGGCCATTATGTTCTTGATGAGATTTATACAATTAAATAGTTATTGTTCTTTATTTTTACATATTTTATTTTCAATTATGTGGGCACAATTTATGACATATTTTGATTCGTACTAGATTTGATGTCCGAGGAAATTACATTTAGTATTATTTTTATTTACTAATGAATTTTTCTCACATAATTTATCTCTTTCATCTAATTTTTTCTTTAATTTCATTATATTATAATGAAGCTATAATTCTCCTCTCATGTGACTTTTATGTTAATTTTATTTGGTTATATTATCATGAGTTAATTTATCTTATTTCAACTTTAATTCATATTTACATTGTATTATAATAATAATTTTTTGTTATTTATGCTTAATAATTTTTTATTCATAGTAATTCCGAAAGAGGTATGATCAAGATAGAAGAAACGTTGTTGAGTTGACTCGATGAGCTCTTTCTAATTAAATATTCATTTTGATATTTTTAAATATATTATTTTCCATAGTTCTAGTATGATTTATAAGAAATTTTGATTCATACTAGATTTATCTATGAGCAAAATCAAACTTGATTTTCTTAGTGTCATGGAATGCTTGTTTTTTAAATTCGTTTAATTTCATCAACTTTTACATTTTCAATTGGTTATAATGCTATGTAACTGTAAATCTCCTTTAATGTGAACAACATCACTTTCACATATTTACATTATATTATTTCAATTTATCTTATTTTAATTTTACTAAATGTTTACACAATATTAAAAAATAATATTTTAATATTATTTGTGATTATTAAAGTTAATGTTGCATAACAATTCCAATCAAGTTTTGATCGAGATGAAATTAATGTTATTGGACTCATCTTAATGAACTCAAATAAATTCAAAATTTACTTATATATTTTAACAATTTTTTATGTAGGGTTTTGGTATGTTTTATAATGTTTTTTGATTTATACATGATTTGATAATTTTTTGATACAATTTTTCTCATTTAGTAAGTTTTTTTCATTTTGTTATTTTTTTTTGTGTTACTCAAAACCTCTTCTATTGTGACTTCTACATCACTTTGATTTTGTTATCTTACTTTACTTCAATTTATGCAGTTTTTGTCATAATATATACTTATATAGTATTATTAAAATATTTTATTATTATTTGTCCTAATTTACTTTGGTAATTTATGTTTATTTTAATTTAGCTTTAATTGTGACAAACCATTATTGTTTTAGTGTTAATGAGTTCTATCCAATTAAATATTTTTTTTATAAATTTAAATATTTTATTTTTAAAGAGTTTATTGCACTTTATGAGATATTTCAATTCTTACCAAATATGATCCTTGAGAGTGTTATACTCATTCTCATTTGCATTATGGAAAACAACTTTGCTCTATGACAACTTATTTGTTTAAAGTTTTTTATTTGATTAAGTTAATTTTATATATAACTCTTAATCTCTTTTTGTTTGACTTTTACATCACTTTCATTTAGTTATATTATTTTGGTTTAACTTTAATCCTTTTAACTTTAATATATGTTCATGTAATACCAAAATAATAATTTAATTATATTTTTACCTTTTTATTTATATATTTGTTTAATATTTTACTTTTGTCATTTTGACATGTTTTATCAAAATTTTGAGTCATACCTGATTTGAGATCAAAGATGTTTGACTTCATCACCTTAGTATATTTCAATGTAAATTTGCATGCTATTCTTTTATTTCTCTCAAAGGTTTTTGCTTTGATTTTATTTTATTATTGTAGAAAAATAAATATCCTCTCAACGACCTTTGTGTTACTATGATTTAGATATATTAAATTATTTTAATTTATCTCATTCGGTTCTAACATATATTAAATTTTTATTAAAATAATAAATAAATACTATTTATGCTTATTTATTTTAACAATTCATAGTAATTTTGAATTGGTCAAATTAATATGAAAGAAACATTATTGAATTCATTTCAACCATCACTATCCTATTAAATATTTTTTTCTATTGTTCTAACTTTGTATTTTATTGCATTTGGCATGCTTTATGAAACATATTAATATGTAATAGATTTGTCGTTCGAAGATTAAACATAATTTCTGGCTCATGTAATCTTTATATCTCTTTAATTTTTTTATATTTTTTAACTTTAACTGATCCCATTTTAGCTTTAATATATATTTCTTTTAAATTAAAATAATAATTTATTAATATTACTCTTATTTATTTTTGTAATTTGTATTATTTCCAAATGAGGTCCAATCAATATCAACTAAATGTCAATAGAATTTTCTCAAAAACCTCTATATAATTAAATATTCATTTATATTTTTTTTTAAAAGTTTTTTATTTTTGATGGATTTTTCATGTTTAACGTGACATTTTTAAGTGCACCATGTTTGATGAAGGAGGGTAATACTATCGATCTCTTAAGTAATTTTTAATGCTACTATCTTATACAATTTATCTCAATTATAAAAATATTTCTTTAGTTTGGTTATATTACTATGTAAATATAGTTTTACTCTATTGTGACCTTTGCAACATTTTTTAGTACAATTACTTAACTTAAATTTATTTTATTTTTGTTTTATTATATATTTGCTAAATATTTAAATAGTAGATTACTATTTGAAATTTATCTAATTAAGTTCAAACAAACATCATTCTAATTGTCTTAAATTATTACTTTTTATTAAATAATTCATTTAATATTTTAAAATATTTTTTTATAAGCCTTATAGATAGTTTTTTGAAACATTTTGATGCACACTTGATTTGGTGATATAAAATGTTTCCCTCGATCTCCTCAGTATCTTAGAATGAATATTTTCATATAATTTATACAATTTCTTCAAAGGTTTTGCTTTGGTTTGGTTGCATTTCTATGTAACTCTAAATTTTCTCTTGTATGATCTAAAGCCTCACTTTGATTTATTTATATTATATTGTTTCAAATTTGAATCAAAAAAATATATTTAATATTTAATCAAATCTAAAATATACTTTTTTAAAATCAAAAAATGTGTAAAAAAATTTAAAAATGTCATTTGAGTCTATTGTGTGGCCTTTACACTACTTTGGTTTGGTTTTTTTGCTTTTTTCAATTTATCCAATCTCAGTGATAATATATAGTCACTAAAAATCAAAATATTAATTTGCTTTTATTTGTGCTTACTTACTATGTTCTATTATGTTTTTGCATGCTTTTCAATATATTATAATTTGCATCTAATTCAACGATTGAGGATGTTACACCACATCTTTTTTGCATAACTCACCTAATTTTTTAAAATTATTTAATATAAATAGCTAACATTACTTTGTAACTTAAATCTAATCTCATGTGACCTTTAAATTACTTCAATAAGTCTTATTTTATCTTAAAAGTACTTTTCCTTATTATTAAAATAACAATATTTTATGAAGGCTTATTTAATTTGATAACTGACATATATTCTACATGAGGTCTAATCAAGATAAAACAAATGCTATTGCACTCATCTAGTGGAGCTCTACCAAATTAAATATTTTTCTAAGTTTTTAGCATGTTTACGAGTCATTTCGATTCGTACCATATTTAATGATCAAAGTTGTTACACTCAGTCTTTTTAGTGTCTTAGAATGCAACTGTCATATGGTTTATCTTAACTTTTCAAATGTTTTGATTTGGTTTAATTATATTACAATGTAACAATTAATCTCCTCTCTTGTGACATTTACATCACTTTTATTTTATTATATTATAATGCTTAAATATACTTCATTTTAGGCTTTTTATTTATTTACTTAATATTAAAGTAATAATTTATTATTATTCATTTTTATTAACTTTAATAATTCACATTAAGTCTAAGTGAGGTCTAATCAGTTCCTATAAACATTGTTGGGTTCGTTCTGAAGTCTTCTACATAACAAAATATTCATTTCTATATTTTCAAATTTTTTGGTTTTCTAGTATTTTTGAATGTTTTATATGACTTTTTAATTCTTACCTTATTTCATGATTAAGAATATTGCAACAGATCTACTTAGTATCTCAAAATTATACTTAAGTATAATTTATCTCATTTTTTATATTTTTACTTTGACTTTGATACCTTTTTATGTGACTCTAAATCTCTTCTCATGTAAGGTTTACATCACTTATGTTGGGTTATATTACAAAGCTTTAGATTATCTCATTTTATCTTTAGCCTATATTTACTTAACATCAAAATAATAATTTACTATTTATTTATTTTTTATTTATTGATGTAATTTATATTAATACCAAATAATGTCTGATTGAGATGTAACAAATGTTGTTGGACTCATTTGGACAAGGTCTACCCAATTAAATCTTCATTTTTATATTTTTAAGTATTTTATTTTCTTGTATTTTGGCATTCTTTATAAGTCATTGTTTTTTGTAATGTATTTGACAATCGATGATATTGTACTCGATTTCTTTAATACCATGGAATGCAACATTCTTGTACCATTTGTCTTAGTTCTTAAAATATTTTCCTTTGATTTAGTTATATTGCTATGTAACTCAAAATCTTCTTTTGTGTGATCTTTACATTATTTTTATTTTATTATATTATATTATCTAAATTATCTAATTTAAGCTTTTATATATATATATATATATATATATATATATATATATATATATGTATATATATCTATATATCTATACATATATACTTAATGTTGAAATAATATTTTATTAGTATTTTTGCACATATATTTTGTAATTTATAGTAATTCTAAGTTAGATCTAATCAAGAAAAACAATGTTGCTAGATTCATATTAATGATACCTATCCAATGAAATATTCGTTTCTTTATTTCAAATATTTCATTCATACATAAATAATTAATACAAGATCCTACACTCAATCTCTTTTGTATTTTGGATCACAAATTTCATGTATAAGGTTTCAAATTTGTTCTTACTTTTTTGCTCTAATTTGGTAATATTACTGTGTTGCTCCAATTCTCTCATCATATGAGTTTTATATCTCTTAGATTTTAATATATTATATAGCTTCAATTTATCTTATTTTGTGTTCATTATATATGATTAATATGAAAATAATAATTTTAATATTATTTCTTTTATTTTTTTCGTGAATTATAAAAATTCCAAACAAAGTTTGATTGTGATGAAACAAATGCTATTGAACTCATCTAAACAAGCTCTATTAATTTAAATATTCATTTCTATATTTTAAAATATTTCAATATTTTTGTTTTTTTCAAGCCTTATGGGATATTTTCATTCGTCTCATATTTCTTGAGTGTTGATATTACATATGATCTTGTTAGTATCATGAAATGCAACATTCTTGTACAAATTGGCTCATTTTACCAAATTTCTGTCAATGGTTTCCTTATATAATTATTTAAATGTAAATTCCCTCGCATGTCATCTTTATATTTCTATGATTTAGTTATATTAAAAAACTTCATTTTATCTCATTCTATCTTTATTATATGTTTACTTAATAATAAAATAATAATTTATTATTATTTGAGCTTATTTACATTAGTAATTCACAATAATTTTAAATGATGTTAGATTGAGAAA
Source organism: Vanilla planifolia (assembly GCA_023846275.1). Taxonomy (NCBI): domain Eukaryota; kingdom Viridiplantae; phylum Streptophyta; class Magnoliopsida; order Asparagales; family Orchidaceae; genus Vanilla; species Vanilla planifolia. The sequence goes on from JAIUJO010001695.1 coordinate 14,747, forward strand.
AACAATTATCATTTCACTCATTTTTATAAGCCCTTTATAATTGAGTAATCATTTTTTGCTTTTTTTATATATTTTATTTTTTTGTTTTAGCATGTTTTATAAGATATTTTAATTTGTGACTTATTTGATGATAAAAGATGTTAGTGAATATCAGTTCAGTATGTTGGAAAATAACTTCCACTCACAAATTATCTCATTTCATCGTAGTTTTCACTTTCATTTGGTTGTATTATTATATCACCCCAAATGTCCTCTCATGTATTACATTACTTTTATTTTGTTATATGTTATTCATTTAATGGATCTTATTTACATATTAACATATGTTTACTTAATATTAAAATAATAATTTATTATTGTGAAAGCTTATTTATCTTGGTAATTTACATTTTTTACAAATAAGGTCCTATATAAAGGAAACAAGTAATATTGGACTCATTCAGGCAACCTCCACCCAACAAATTTTAATTTCTCTTGTTTTAAAAATTATAGTTTTAAAATTTTTTATATGCTTTATACGAAATTATGATTCATACTTAATTTTATAATCAAGGATGTTGCACTCAATCTCTTTTGTATCTCAAAATAAAATTTTTCTATACAATTTATCTTTTTTCTTCAAATATTCCAATTTGATTAAGCTATCTTGCTTTGTAACAATATCTACCCTCATATGTGTCCTTTATATCTCATTGATTTAATTATTTACCTTCATTTGATTTATTTCATTTTAGTTTAAACATATATTTACCTAAACTTAAATTTATAATTTATTTTTAATTATTCTTATAAGATTTGAAAATTAATAATAATGAGAAACAAGATTTGATCAAGATAAAATGAATGATTTAGAGTCATCTAGACTACAAACTTTTCAATCCTTACTATTTTTTAGCATCAAGGTTCTTACAATTGTTCACCTTAGTATCATTGATAGCAACTTTTCTATATAATTTATATCAATCTTTCAAATTTTTTGCATGATTTGGTTATACTACTTTGGTAATATACAATTTTATTCATATCTAATTTGATGATTAAGGACGTTAGACTCGATCACTGTAACATCCTAGAATGAAACATTCTTATACAATTTATCATATTTCTTGAAAGGTTTTTTACTTTGATTTTGTTATATTATTTTGCAACTCTCTATCTACCCTATAGTACTTTTACACTACTTTAATTTTGCTAAATTATATGACTTTTGTTTATCTTATTTGTGATTTAATAATAGCAACTTAATATTAAAATATTACTATTTACTTTTATTTACTTTTATAATTCATAATAATTCAAAATGTTGTATGATCAAGATAAAATAATGGTCATTAGAATCATCTTCACAAGCTTTACTTATTTATTTATTTATTTATTTTTATATTTGAAAATGAAATTTCCATGATTTTTGCATGTTTTATGAGGCATTTTAATTCATACCTTATTTTATGATCAAGGATATTAAATTCTATCTCCTTAATATCATTGAATGCAACTTTTTCAAATAATGTACCACATTTCTTCAAATTTCTTGTTTTGATTTGGTAGTACTACTATGGTAATCTAGTTATCCTATCATGTGATATTTGTATATATTTAATTTAGTTATATTGCATTACATCAATTTATGTAATTGTAATATTATTATATATTTATGTAATATTAGAATAATAAGTTATTTTTATTTATATTTATTTATGTTTTTAAATTTATGGTAATTCCAAACGAGGTTAAATAGAAAGAAAACAAATATTATGGATTTGTCTCCACAAGCTCTATCCAATTATATTTTTATTTTCATGCTATTAAAAATTTTATTTTCTAGTGTGCTTGTCGAAAATTTTAATTCATGACTTATTTCAAGATTGACAATATTACACTTGATCTCTTTAATATCTTCGAATATAACTTACCCATAACATTTATCTCATTTTTTTCAAAGTTTTAATATTGCTATTATTATAATTTTATGTACCTTAAAATCTCATATGATGTAACCTTCACATTTCTTTAACATAATTATTTTTACATTACTTCAATTTAAGTCATTTCAAATTTAATATATATTTACATAACATTAAACTAATAATTTATTATTATTTATCCCTTTATACTTTTGTAATTATTAGTAATTCCAAATGAAGTTCAATCAAGAGAAAATAAATTTAGTTGGACTCATCACTAGTCTTATCCAATTAAATATTTATTTTTAAAGTTTTAAATGTTTGATTTTTATTGTAATTGGTGTCTTTTACTAGTCAATTTGATTTGGCATTATTACTATGTAACACTAATATTTTTACTATGATGTGTGCATCTTTTTTATTTTGTGATATTACATTGGCTTAATTTATTACATTTAAGTTTTAATATAAATTTACTTAATATTAATATAACATTTTTTTATTATTTTTGTTTAATAACTTTGGTTATTCATAGTAATTACAAATAGGGTCTGATGGAGAAGAAATAAGCATGGTTATGCTCATCTCAATGAGGCCTATTCAATTAAATATTATCTTTATATGTTAAATTTTTTTTAAGGTTTTAGTATTAATTTAGAGAAATTTCAATTGGTACTTGATTTGCTGATCAAAGATATTATTGTTAATCTCCTTAGTAACTTGCCATGTAGCTTTCTTATAAAATTTATCTTATTTTTTCAAATATTTTTACATGATTTAGTTATATTTCTATAAAACTCTATTTCAATTATTTTGTGAATAATACATCATTTTTATTTTATTATATTAGTTTTTGTAATTTATCTCATTTGAGTTTTAATGTATATTTACTTGATATTAAAATCATAATTTAAGATTATTGATTTTTTATTTATTTGATAAATCATAGTAATTATAAACAATATCTAATAAAGATGAAACAAACATAGTTAGATTTGTCTCAATAAGCTCTAACTATTTAAATAACTTTTAGTTTATTTTAATTTCTAAGATTTTAGCTTGTTTTATGATATACATTGAATTGTACATGTTTTGTTGATCAAAGATGTCACACTTAAACTCATTAATATCTTTGAATGCAACTTTCTTTTATAATTTATCAAATATTTCCAAATGCTTTTCTTTGATTTTAACATATTGTTCTCTAACTTTAAATGACCTCTCATTTGACCATTACATCACATTGATTTTGTTATATTAACTTGCTACAATCAAACTTTTTTAAGCATTAACATATATTTGATTAATGTTATAATAATAATTTGTTATTATTTATGGTCATTTATATTACTATTTCATTCTAATTCTAAACTAGGTTAGATCAACATGAAGTAGACATCATTGGACAATATTAATAAGATTTATTCAATGAAATATTCATTTTTTATTTTTTTTTAAATAGATTTATTTTTCTATAATTTTGATACATTTTAAAAGAAATTTTTATCATATATCATTTAATGATTTAGAATGTTGCACTTCAACTTCTTAGTATCTTGAACTAAAACTTTGCAATACAATTTATCTCATTTTATCAAATTATTCTACTTTTATTTGGCTATATTACATTACTTCAAATTATCCCATTTTAGCTTTGAGATAAAATTACTTAATATTTAAACAATTATTTAATAGTATTTTTATTTAACTACGTTTGCACTTTGTAGTTATTCAAAACATTACCTAATGCTTAAAAAACATCATTGGATAAGTCTCAGTAATCTCTACCATACAAAAAGTTTGTTTACATTTTAGATGTTTTTAAATGGTTTTGCAATACTTTATAAGGTATCTTGATTCATACTTGAGTTGGTGATTAAGGATTTGGTACTAGATCTCTTTAACATCTTTGAATTGAACTTTCTTAAAAATTTGATATCATTTCTTCTACTTTGTTTTTGCAACACTAAATCTACCATCATGTGAAATTTATGTCACTTTAATTATATTATATCACTTTGTTTCATTTTATCAGATGATGACCTTAATATATAATTTCTTACAATTAAAATAATAGTTTAATACCATTTAGTCTTTTTTACCACAATAATTTATAATAACTCCAATAAAAATCAATCAAGATGAAAAAATATTTCTAGAAACATCTATAAGGACTCTATCATTAATATTTGTTTTTATATTTCAACATATTTAATCTACTAAGATTTTGTTGTCATTTATTAAATATTTTTATGTGTACATCATTTTGATGATTGATGATGTTATACTCAATTTTATTTTTAGGTTCTTCATATTGTTTACAAGTCATTTTGATTCACACATGATTTGATAATCGATGTTATTACCCTCGATCACCTTAATATCTTGGAATGAATCTTTCCTGTATAATTAATAAAATAGTTCAAAAGTTTTTTCTTTGATTTGGTTATGTTACTATATATCATCACTAAATCTCCTCTCATTTGACCTTTATATCACATTGATTTGGTTAGATTATATTACTTTAATTAATCATATTTAGGCTTTAATATGTATTTGCTAGGTATTATAATAATATGTTTTTTCAATTTATGGTTATTTAGTTTACCAATTCTCAAAAATTCCTAAGTAGGTCTGATCAACATGAAACAAACATTATTAGACATACATTAACACATCTTAACAATTAAATATTCATTTTTAGATATTTTTAATGTCTTAAATTTTTAGAGTTTTGGCAACTTTTATAAGGCATTTCTATTCACATTCTATTTCAAAATCTCGGATACTACACTCGGTTTCCATAGTATATTGAAGGACTGCTTTCTAGTACAATATGTGAGCAATGAAATGGTCACAAAAAAGGAGATTTGTTGTTACATAGTAATATAAGAAAATCAAGAAAAAAATTTAATATATGAGATAAATTTTATTATGAGCAATAAAGTCACATCTTTCATCATTAAATCAGATACAAATCGAAATATCTCATCAAATATATTAGAGCCCTAAAAAATAAAATATCCTTGAATATGGAAATTAATATTTAATTAAGTATAGCTTATAAATAATAATTTATTGGAATTTTTTTGTTTTAACAATAATATGTCATAAAAATTAATTATTATTGATTAGAAAATGGAATGTTATAAAAAAGTATATGCAACACGAGTACTTGTCTATAGTTCAGCCATCCAAATATTACTTTAGCACAAGCATGCTTAATTTTGGGGTTCTAGTGAGATCTAGTGCCTTAATTCTCTTATGGATGCATATGCATTTGCTATGTCTACACACACATGCACATGCACACATACATACATACTCAGACTTACATTCATGCACACACGCGCATTCACAACACATGCAAACTTGCAAAAGTACATAGGGGCACATACACATTGATGCACACTTAGGCATATGCAAACATACATGCACACATGCTGATAGCCACACTGACTAACAAACATGCTCACACACACACACTCAAATACAAACAAAAGCACACACACATTGTAAGGACCCACACAAATGAACACACTTATACACACAGAAGAGCACCCACTCATACACATGCAAATATATACACACATGTGCACACATGCATGTAGGCATGTATAAGAAGACTCACCGAGCATGTACACACACGAAAATGGAAACATCCATGCGTGCACACAAACACTCAAAAATGCACACATGCACACACATACATGCACATGTTCATGCAAAAAAATGCACACCTACATGCATGAACATGTGCGTCATACACAAACAGATCAAGGCACACACATGCACACACACATGCATTCTTGCACACTTGCATGGCATGCACATGTTCACCAGCACATATATGCACACACACAAGAACACATGCACATAAGTACGCACAAATAGTCACATGGACACACACACAAATAAACATGAAAGCACACACATACACATACCTAATCACACATAAGCACACACACACACACATGTATGTACAAGCACACGCACATACACATTCATGCATATGCATAAGCAAACACATAGGTATAAAGACATACAAATATGCACACACAAACACGTGCAAGCACGCACACATGCACATATGCATGCAGACACAACCACTTAGACACACATGCACATAAACACACACAATTGAAAGCATTCACAAAAACATACACATATAGACACTCGCATTCACACACACAAATGCACAAACATGCACACATGTGCACATGCACACATATGCGCACATACACATAGGCACGTATTGACACACACACATATGCACGTGCACTTAAATATATGCACTCAAATAAACCCACTTATGCAACACCATACACACGTGCAGACACACATAAAAACATGCATGCAATCACATGCACACACACACAAAAATACAAATGATAGACATGCACATGTACCCATACAAGTGCACCTACATGCATGCAGACACACAAACCAACACACACACCCACAACTACACATGCATACACATGCACACACATGTACTTATGTACATGCATACACACAGATAAATACACATGCTTATGCACACACACACATGCATGCATGCAAATGTGCATACACACACACTTGCATGCACATGCACAAGTGCATGCACACATATGTATGCAGATACACACATATGCATAAAAACACACATGCATGTGCATACAAACACACATACTCATACATACACACACTTATGGTTGCACACACACACCAACAGGCAAACACATACCCACACATATGCATAAACATGCACATGGATACATACATGCATGTACATACACAGACTCACACACATATGCAGTTATGCACACACACATAGGCACTCACACATGTCATACACCTACAAATACCCACATGCACCCACAAATACACACAAACACACAATTGTAGATGCACTCAAGCACACATAAAAATGTACGCATACACACACACACATGCATGTACACAAACGTACACATATGGACACATGGATGCTCACACATGCACAAATGAACACGCATGCACATAGACATACGAACAAATAGACACACACACCCCTTATATAAGCATGCATGCATAATCACGTACACACATAGGTACACATGCGCACACATGCACCCTCATGCATACATACATGTATACATATATGCACACAGACACTCTCATGCATGCATACACGTCCACATATATTCACACACATAGGCACACATACACATGCCCACTCAGACACATGCATTAAGCATGCATGCACACACTTTCACAACCATACATGTACATGCACACATGGATGCAAGTAGACACATGCCTAACATGCACACAAAAAAAGACATGCATGGACACACAAACACATAGATCCAGAAACACAAGCACACTCACAAAAACTACACACAAATTCACACACTTGTGTATGCACATACACATATATGTACACATATACAAACACATGTGCACCCACATTCACCTGCACCCATACACACACACACACATTCAATTACATGCACACGTGCTTATAGATGCACATATCCACACATATATAGACATGTTTGTAAAAACACACATGTGCATACACAAACATGTGCTCAAACACACAAACATGTAACTAACTTGCATAGATACATGAACACACACATGCACTCACCTATACACATAATGTGCACACACATATGCATACATGCATGAACATACACACACATGCACTCACACATGCACATACATATGCACACACATGCACAAACATACACACACACACATACTGATATATACTCATGCACATATATGCACACACAAATGAACATACACACATGGACTCAAACATGCACACACATGCATAAACAAAAGCTTACACATGCACATAGGAACACACACACACACACATGCACATCCACATACATGCATATGCATTCATACACACAAGTATTAATGCTCACAAACACAAGCATACACCCCCACACACATGCACTTACACACAAACACATGTGCATGTGTGCACACACACACATACACACATGTATGTATGTACGAATGCTCCTGCACTCACACACACACGAACACACAAGCCCTCACACATGCACACACACACCCATGAACATTCACACTCATAAAAACCCACATAAGAATACCCACACACACATACATTCCCATGCATGCACACATGACACATGCACACATACACAGACGCATAGACTTATACATAGACAGCCACACATACACAAGTGTACACACATGCACATGCATGTACCCAAAGACACATGCAAGCATGCACACATAGACACAAACATGTAGGAACATGCACACATACACAAACTCCATGAACATATATAAGAACAAACAAGCATAACAACATGTGCATGTGCATACACATGTGGGTAGATGCACAAACACACACCACACTCACACACATCCACACATGCATGGATAACACACAAACATGCAACCAAACCCACACACATGGAGACACACACACTCACATGCACACACACACATATATGCTTACACACACTCGCACACATGCACATACAAACACACGTGCACAAATGCATGCATTCAAACAGACATGCATGCACCCACACACACATATATGCACACACACTCAGATGCACTCACACACACAAATGCACACTCCCACACATTGAAGCACCCACACACGCAACCATGCACGCAGACACATACATTCACACATGCACATATACAAGCATATGCACACACAAATACACACACACACACAAACATGCATAAGTATAAACACATGCACACATACACAAACTCACTTGTAAGCTTGCACACTTATGTACAAACACATACATAGACACATGGCCATACGCATACATACACACACTCACATGCACACGCATGAAAGACAAACACACTCATGTTGACATGGGCACACACATACACACAAGCACATGTGCACATGCACAATGCATGCACAAAGCATGCAAACACAATCATGCAAACATGTGCAAGTGCATGCACAAATCCATACATCAATGCAAGCACACATATACACACATGTGCTCTAACACACACAAACACATGCACACACTCACGCATGCACATGCAGTCACTATGCAAATACATTCATACAAAAGCACACATGCACAAACACAGAGGCAAACACACATGTAAACACAAATGCACACTCATGCATACACATGCACAAGCATGCACAAATACATACACATGCACACATAAACACAGAGGCACACACACACACATGTAATCACACATGCACACTCATGCATGCACATGAATACGCAAATACTCACACATGCACATGCACACACACATGCACTCACTTGCACACAAGTGTACAAACATGCAAAAATACGCATATACACATACCTGATTATACATGCACACTTGCTTGTAGGCAAGCACACACACTCACATAAGCACACAAACATGCACGCGTGCATAAAGAAATGCACACATGTATGTACATACACAACCATACACACACAATGACGTGCACACAAAAACACTCGCAAGCACATTCACTTGCACAAGCACACACACACACACAAGTGCATATAAATGCTCACATACACACTCATGCACATATGCACACACATATACACATTCATAATGCACACAAACATGCACACATAGCCACACACACTCATGCCCATGAAGACGCACACACACAACAACAACAACATATGTGCATAAGAATACATCGACACACACATATATACATGTATTGCAAAACACACATGCACGCAAACACATGTGTATTCATATGCATACATGCACCCACATAGACAAACGAACATGCACAAGCACACAAATGCATGAATGCACTCATACACACATACACATGCACACACAAACACAAGAACACGCACAAAGACATGCACACACACAAACACTCACAAACACACATGCACTCATATAGACATATGCACACACACATGTAGACATACACACACAACCAAGATATATACATGTGCACACATATACATGCACACAAGTACACATGAACATAAGCACACACAAAAACACACACATAGCCACACACATGCACATAGACACATGCATACACGCACAAACATACCAAGGCACCCACACATATGCGTTTATGAATAGAGACAAACATTTTTATATACATACATGCACAAAAGCATATGCACACAAGCACACATATATGTGACCACCCACAAACACCCACACAAATATGTGCCCACACATGCATGTCATACACACACAAGCATGTGAAGGCACACACATACACACACACACCCATACATGCACACACTTTAGCACATATGTAAATGCACACACACACAGAAATATACACTCATGTACATCCTTGCATATGCACACACAAATGCATAAACACATGCATGCACATGCACACATACATGTACCAACATGTATGCACACGTGCACAGACATAAAGATGCATGCATACACATGCACACCTCCATGTGCATGCACACATTAATGCTGACACACACATACATAGAGAAATGATACACACACACTCACACATGCACACACACCTACATACAGACATGATCATACACACTCTTAGCACATACATATGCATGCACACAAACGCACACACACACATAGGCATGTGCACCCAACAACACACACATGTATGTATATGCACATACACCCAAAAATACACATGCACGCACGTACTCACAAATACACATTCATAATAGAAAAACATAGATATAGATGCCCACACACACCTATACATATGTAGGTACACACAACATAAACACATAGCCACATACATGCATATAGACATGCACCCATATACACAAACATGCACATGAGGACAAAAGCACACACATATGTTCACATGCACTTGCATGCACACACACATATGCACAAGAACACAAACACATGCACATATACACACATTTGTACAAGCACACACGCATGCACCTACACACATGCACAAATGCAAGAACACAAATGCACTCATGTGCACACAAACTCACACACACATATGAACACACAAAGACACATACACAAATATGCACGTATGAACACATAAACACAAACAAACACAAGATAGTGCACACACACAAACATGCATACACTTAAGCAAACATGTAAGTAAACACACACACATGCATACATAAACCCATGTGGGCACACTTCCACACAAACATACACACACATGTCCACACATATAAATGAACATGCACACACACAGAGAAGCACTCACACATGTAGACATAGGCATACACACTAACAAACACATGCAAAAGCACAAACATTCACACACATGAACACTCATGCACATGGGCACACACACACAAGCATAATCATATACGTGCAGATGCACACATACACACACATAAATACACCCACACACACATGTGCCTTCATGCACACACACATGCACATATGCACTCACTTGCAGCCAAACACATGAACACACACACAAACACAAATATTTACATGTGTGTACTAGCACATAAACATACACAAATATATGCATGCACACACACACAAATGTGTGTCCATTCACTTACACACATGCACACACAAAGACACACATGCACACATACACACATATTGGCATGCAAACGTAAGCATAAAACATAGAAACATGCACACACACACACACATACATACACACAAACTGAGTGCACATGCATATAAAACACATGTGCACACATGCACATAAACACATGCACACACACTCATGCACATGCATATAAACACACATGTAAATGCTCTCATAGACACACACATGCACATATACACCCATAAGAATACTAACACCCAAACATACACTTATGCTCATACATGAGCACATGAGTATACACACACGAATACTTAAACACATGCACACGCACACACATGCACAAATACACACATGCTCAAGTATGCACACACTTGCTATAGATGGATACACTAATACGTACACACACAAGCATACACATCGACATAGTCATACATAAAATGCATAAAACACACACATGCACAAGAATAAACTCTCACACATATATGCATGCATATGCAAACATATGCACATGCATACATACTCACATATACCAAAATGCACACATACTCACGTCACCAACCAACACACAAGCTCACATAAATATACATACATAAGCACTCACAATCACGCACACACACAGACGTGCATAAGTATGCACAGACACATGCGCACTCATGCAAACAGTGTGCATACACACACATAAATGAGTATGCACACATGCACTTGCAAATATATGCTCACTCACACACACACATGCACACATATGTACACAGACACACACGCAAAAATGCACACACACATGAACACAAGCATACATGTACATGTGCACGAGCTTATGCAAACGTCATGCAAATACATACATGTACGTAGACAAGCACACAAATGCATAAACACATATGAAAACACAGGATGTATGCACCTACATGCACATACACTTGTGTACACATCCACCACACACACACACAAGCACACACACACACATACACATACACACCCACAAACCATGAACACATGCACACACAAAAATGCATACACACACATACAAAAACAAATGCATGCACATGCACACATGCACACATGCACAAAAATACACACCCACACAAGCACACCCAAGCAAAAACACACATGCACACACTGCTACACAACTCCTTCTGCCCTTCCCATACATATATCCACAAACATACGCATGCACGAATGCATCTATGCACACACACACAAATGAACACAAAGGCACATGCATAAGCACACACAATAGATGCATGCACCCATGTACACATTGCATACACGTATGTAGGCTCATGCACACACACATACACACATGTACTCACAAACATGGACAAAGATGTGAGTGCAAACACATTAATGTGCACACAAGCACACACACACACATAAGATCACACAAACACACACAACACATGCACACACATACACAAACACACAAACATATGCCACACACGCATGTCATGCATGCACATATGCACACACAAACTACACACACATGCATAAGCATAAGCAAACATGAATGCACACATAGACAAACACAATCACACACATATACACACAGTGCATGAAGAAATTTATGAACACACATGTGCATATATAGGCACAAACACACACACCCTACAAACACACATGTCCACCACACATATGCAAGTGTAGACACATGCAAAAAATGTATGCATGTACACACTCACACTCACACATATGTACAAACCAATGCACACAAATACATGTGTGTGCATGTGCACACTCCATTAATGTACATACAAATGCATGCACATGCAAACACATGCATATGTACACACACAGACACCTACAAAAAGACCTCACCTACCACGCATGCACACTGGCACACACACACAAACACATGCATGCACTTGCACACACATACAAAAACACACACAAGCTCACACAGACACATGCATGCACACATACACACACAAGCAGACATGCACATCAGACACATGCACACACATACATAGGCACGAACACATGCACACATAAGCAGACGCACACAAATTCACACACACATGGGCATAGTGACACAAATACAACACACACATATAAACACATGCAATAACATATATGCACCTATAAACACACGCACACACATGAACACATATGCATATGCACATGCACAAAACTCACACACAAGCACACATACACATTCACACAAAGTAAGATAATCATGCATACACCCATAGGCACATGCACACACACATACAAGCATGCACACATATGCACATATAATAGACATATAACACATGTACACAAACTCAAGCACACAAAATCAATGCACAAAACAACAAAAATACATAGAGATGTAAGCAAGCATGATCACACACACACATGCACACACACAAACATGCTCACAGACATACATACAAACACACACTCTTGTATACATGCACATGCACATACACCCATGGATAATCACACCTATACACATAGACACATGTGTAGTTAAGAACACAAATTGACATACAAACACAACCACAAGTGCATAAAAACATGCACACATTCAAACAAAAATGCACTCATAGCAAAAGCACATATGCACACACAAGCATGCAGAAACACAAACTCAAACATGCACATACACACGAATACACACAACACACACACTTAGATGCAAACACATGCTAATGGACATGCACAAGCAAAACATGTGCACAATTAGACACATGTACTCGTATAAGCACACAAAACATGAATGCATGCAAACACACAAATGCACATGCTCACATATACACACATACATACACACAAAAAGACAAAAACATGCACATAATCACACCACACTCATGTACACGTGCTTGCCAAAAGGGTGCATGTGCACACATGCGTGCTCCAATGCACACACACACACATGCACACATGCAAATACACTGACACTAGCATGCCCTTATACACACACACACGTACATACAAACATGCACACACATACGCACACAAAGGTAGATGCACACATAGACATGCCCACACGCATTCATCCACACACACACGTGCACACATCCATACTAATGCTAGCACAAACATCCATACACACGTGCATACACACATTCACACTCACACATGCACGCACAAACATGCACACCTACAAACACCCATGCATAGACACCTATATACATACCCATATTCACACACACACTAACATGCACCACACACAAGCACACAAAAGCACACTCACAAATGCCCACACTCCATAAACATGCACACACACACACATTCACAAAAGTGAAACACACCTATGCACTTACACATATGCACACATTCACAAACACAGATGCACACAAATGCACAAAAATGCACACAAATAGACACAAATGCATGCACACACACACATATTCACACAAGCATGCTTACACACACACACACCTGGATATGTGCACAAACATATGCACACACACACATCCCAACACACATACCAGCACACCTGCACACATGCACACGTGCACATGTGCTCTTATGCACAGGAACTTATGAACATAGACACAATGCATAAGCACACCTACATATGCACCCACATATTGACATAAGCACACCTATACATGCACACCACACTTACACAGCTTACATGGAGCAAGATACACACATATGCACTCACTTGTACTCAAACTCAAACATGCACACACACACACACACAAGCACACACATGCATGCACAAACATATGTGCATGCACATGTACAGGCACAAACCCAAATGCACACAACTATGTAGATGTGAACATAAGCACACCAATATGCAAACACATGCATACACTCATGCATGGACATGCACACACATGAAACAATCATATACATTCACACACACACATACAAAAAAATGCATGCTCACGCATGCATTCATCTACAAATGCACACACACACATGTGCACATACACACACATGTAGTTATGAGTGCACACGCACACACAAAAACCAAATGCATGAACACACACATGCCACCCTCCCACTCATAAGCACACATGGTGTTGCATGCATAAGCACAGCTAGAAACACACATACACACATGCACACATGTACTACACTTTCTCACATACACACATGCATAAACAAACATGCATGCACATGTATACACACATAAACTCACACAAATATGCCCACACTTAGACATACATATGCATGCAAACACACATGCACATGCATAAACACGTGTCACACTCTTGCATAAAGCCACACACACAAACACATACACATGTACTAATAGACATCTATACACATAGGCATACGCATGCACATGCACACTCACACACAAATACAAACACACACATAAGAATAAACACACATGTATTTGCATATTTGTGTGTCCACACACACATGCACATGCACACAAACAAACATACCTGGAACCACATGCATGCACACACATGTATGCACAACACATAAACATGCAAAAGTACATATGAGCACACACACACTTATGCACACCTAGACACACAAAAACATACACATTCACATGCTCTTACACTCATGTTGATCAGGCACACACACTAACAAACTAGCTCACATACATACACACATACTAAAATACATACACAAGCACACACACACACATGCTTGCACAAACCCGTGCATATGAATAGACTCATACACACTGACAAGCACACATTAATACACGTCAAAAAATATACACACTTGCATACACAAAAAGGTGCACAAATGCACACCTACATGTGTGCACATGCATAAAAGCATGTATATGAAGACTCACCCACATTCACAAACACATGCAGAAGCACATGTATAAAAATGCACATGCACACATACAGACACATACACTTATATATGTACAAACATACACAAATGCAAACATCTATGCATGCACACAATCACTCAAAAATGTACACATGCACACAAAACAAACACACACCTACATGTACAAATGCAATTGCATGCACATGCACACACACACAAAGGCACACATGCACATGCAAAAGAATTCTTGCATAGTCGCATGGCATGCACATGTGCACTCACCGCACATGCACACACAAGAACACATGTGCACATAGGTACACACATATATCATATGCACACAAATGCACACACAAATAAACATGAAAGAACACACATGCATGTATCCACTCACACACAAGCACACGCATACATGTATGCACAAGCACATGAACATGCATGTGCATGCATATGCATAAGCATACACTAATTCACACACATACATGCACAACCACTTAAACATGAATGCACACACATATACACACAAACACACATGCTCAAAAACACACACAACTGTGCACACACACACATATACATGTGTGCATTCACAAAACATGTACACATATACACATACATACGCACACACACAAACACACACACACGCACACATACCCATTTGTGCACACACACACACATGCATGTATAGACACATGAACAAACATGCATATGCACTTACACTCACACACACCAAAAAACCCACTCATGCACAAAGCACACACACATGAAAACATGTATGCACCCGGATGCACATATGCACGCAAGTGCAAATAGACGCACATGCACATGCACCCACACAAATGTAGCCACATGCACACAGACACACGAACCCACACTCATAATGTGACAACATGCACAAACACATGTACTTATGCATATGCATACACATAAATAGACACACATACTTATGCACACACACATGCATGCACACAAATGTGCATCCACACACACACACAATTGTACATATAGACATATGCACAAACAGACACATGCACGTGCATACAAATACATGCACTTAGACATTCACACACACACCAACAAGCAAACACTCACCTACACACATCCACAAACATGCACATGCATACACACATGTATGTGGGCACACACATTCACACACGTATGCAAACACACATAGACACACACATGCGCACACACCTACAAAAAGCCACACCTACCCACACTTGCACACAAACACACTCATGTAGATGCAATTACACACATAAAAATCTATGCATGCACCTACATACATGCAAGCACACACACCAACATATATAGATACACGTATGCTCACACAAGCACATAGGCACACACATGCACATAGACATGCAAATAAAAACACACACTCACACACCCACATAAGCATGCATGCACAATCACATGCACACGCCCACATGCACCCCCCTATGCATACATACACATTCACATATAAGCATACACACAAGCACAACGTGCACATGCTCACTAAGATACATGCATGAAGCATGCTTGCACACACAAACACACACAACCATACATGTACACAAACATGCATATAAGCATGCAAGCAGACACACATGGACAGACAATCACACACATAGATCAAGACACAAATATACTCACAAAAAATACATGCACATGTGCATGCATGCACACATATAAGCACATATACACAAACATATGCACACACATTGACAAGCACACACACACACACATTCAAGCACATGAGCACATACTTATAGATGCACATATCCACACTCATATAGACATGTTTGTACAAATAGGAATGTACATGCAGAAACATGCAAACATGTACACACACACATGCACTCACTTGCACAAACACCAAACACACATGTACACACCCATACACATGGTTACATATATGCACACATGCACTCACACATACACACATATGCACACACACACACACAAACACAAGCACAAACCCACACACACACACACACGTAAACACAAACATACACGTGTACACAAATGCATGCATTGAAGTAGACATGTATGCACCCACATAGATATATAAGCATACACACACTTAGATGTACTCACTCCCACAAAGACACACTCCCACAGACTGACTCACCTACACACACATACACATACACATAAACATGCATACACACACATGCATACATACACATATACAAGCATATGTACACATATATACACACACACACACATAAATAAAAACATGCAGACAAGCATGCACACACATACACATGCACACGTACACACATTGACATGCCTACTCACACACTTATGCACAAACACTTACAAACACACAAATAGATACACGACCACACACAAATACATACACTCATATGCACACAAAAAGACATGCAATCATGTAGACGTGGGCACACATACTCATAAGCACATGTGTATATTGGTATGTGTGCACACACACATGCCTTTATAAGAACACAAACACATGCATACAAACACATCCAAGCAAAGCACACATGCATGCATTAATACAAGCAAACATATACACACATATGTAACAACACACACACACATGCACACTTACACACTACATAAACACATTCATGCAAAAGCACACACACAAAAACACAGAGGCACACACACATGTAAACACATAGGCACTCTTACATGCAAAGACACATACAAATGCACAAGAATGCACATATTGTACACACATGCACATGCATACACACACAACACATGCACTCTCATGAGCACAAGCACAAGAACTTGCAAACATACCCATATACACATGCATGAAGACACATAAACACTTGCACGTAGACAAGCACACACACTCGCACGAGCACACAAAGATGCACACATGCATAAAAAACATACACATGTATATACATGCATAAGCTCACTCACACACACACACACTGACGTGTAGACAAACATACTTGCATGCACATGCACTAACACAAGAACACAACACAAATGCACACACACACACAAGTGCATACACATGCATACACAAGCACATATGCACACACATGCATAGATGCACACACACATGCAGACACATGCACATATTCACACATGCCCAAATACACACATGCACACACAATCACACACAATAATGCCCATGAAGACACACATACAACAATAATAACATATGCACACACACATTTGTATGCATTCTAATACACATATACATACAAACACATATGTGTGTTCACATGCACACATATACATGCACATGCACTATATAGACAAATGGACATGCACATGTACACAAACAGATGCGTGCAGTCATACACAAAAAGACATGTACACACACACACATATAGACCTGCACACACATAGACACTTACAAACACACATGCATACATATATGCACATGCTCATATATACACACATGAACACATACATACATAGAAATGATCACACACAGACACACAACACCCATGCACATACACATGTGCACACATATGCATGCACCCAAGTACACTTGCATAGAAGCACATATAAACACACACTCACACACACATGTACATAAACAAATGCACACATGCACATACTTAGGCACCCATAGATATGCCTATATGAATACAAACAAGCATCTTTATATACATACATGCATAGACATATATGCACACGTACACACACACTTGTGCACACACATACATATGCCACCTACAAACAAGCATGCAAACTTGTGACCACTCATATGCACTTGCACACACACATAAACATATGCATACATACACACACACATACACATGCATGTATGCACATACAAGCACTTGCACATGCACACACTCACACACAAAGGCACATGCACATGCACACATACACACTCAATGCATGTACACACATGCATACACACATGTGTACAAAAAAGATACACAAATACACACACATCTGTGTGCATGCACACACAAATGTAGACACACACATATACATAGAAATGTCACACACATGCACACACGCTTGCACACAAACATGATCATGTACACACATAGCACAAAAATATGGTTGCACAAAAACACACACACACACACACCAAGAGACATGCACACCCAACCACACACACATATGCACACATGCACATACACACTAGAATACATGCATATAAACACCAAGGCACACCTACATATATATAGGTACACACACACAACCACATACATGCATATAGAGATGCACACACATTAGCACACAAGCACACTTGCATGTGTATGCATACACACATGTGCACAAGCACAAAAACACATGCACAAATACACACATTTGTACAAGAACACACTCATTCACCCACACACATGCACAAAGAGATGAACATAGATGCACTCATGTGATCACAAACTAACACATGCGAATGAACACACACACACATGCATGAACATGCATGTGTGAGAACATAAGCACAAGCACACACAAGATAGTGCACACACACACATATGAATACATATACACATGTGGGTACACTACCTCACAAACTTGCACAGACATGTCCACATGCACGGATGCACATGCACACATGGACAAACACATTAACAAAAACATGTATATACACAATCATGCACACATGCAAATACTCATTTACACATGCATAATCATATACTTGCTCATGCACAAATACACACATATGGATGCACCCACACACACATGTGCCTCCATGCATGCACACACATGCACATGCTCTTACTCACACAAACACATGTACACACACACAAATAATCAAACACACACAAATACACATATTTACATGTGTGCATTGGAACATAAGTACACACAAATATATGCATGCAAGCACACACACCCACACACACTCACACTCACAATGACACACACACACAAATACATGCACACAGGGCGTATGTGTGCTTTGTTGTCAGTGTCTGTAGCGGTGTGCATGTTTGTATACATGTGCGTGTGCATGTGCACGTGCATGTACGTGTTTGTGTTGGTGTATTTGTGCATGTGATCATGCATGCAGGTGCTTGTGTGTGTGTGTGTGCATGGTACGTGTGTTTGTATGTATGGGTGTGAGCATGTTTATGTGTGTGCATGTGGGCACGTGTGTGTGTAAACCTACCTAAATATGTGTGTACTTGTGCATCTGTGTGTGAGTGTGCATTCAAGTGTTTGTGTGCAAATGTTTGCATGTTCCTTATGTCTTTGTGTCTATTTTCATGTACATATTATGTGTGTTTATGCTTGTATGTGTGTGCATGTGCCTATGGATGTGCATATAAGGTGTGCATATATGTATGTGTGTGTACATGTGTGTATATGGGCACACAAACAAATGTGTGTCGTGTGTGTTTATGTGTATGTGTGCATGTATGTGTGTGTGTGTGTGATTATGTATGTGTGTTAATGTGTATGTTCAAGTGTATGTTCATGCTTGGGTCTATACTTGTGTGCTTGTGTGTGTGCATGTGCATGGTTGCTTGTTTGTATGTGTGCCTATATGTGCGTGTACAAGTGGGTGTGTCAACATATAATTGCGTATGTGCATGTGTGAGTTTGTGTTCATATGAGTGGGTATATGTGCATGTGAGTGTGCTTGTGTGGAAACATGTGTGTGTGTGCATGTATGTGTGTGCACATGCATGCATGTGAATGCTTTAGTTTGTTCATGTGCATAAGTGCATGTATGCTTGCATACATGTGTGGCATGTTTGTGTGCTTGTGTAAGGATGTAGGTGTTTGTGTGTGTGCATCTATTTTTGTCCATGTGTAGGTGTGTGTGTGTGTGTGTGTGTGTGTGTGTGTATAAGTATTAAAGTATGTGTATGTACATTTGTGTTTGTGCATGTGCATATTTGTGCATTTGTGTGTGTGTTGTGTGTTTGTGGGGGGGAGTATGTGCACGGGTGTGTGTGTGTGTGCACATGTTTGATTACAAGTTTGTGCATTCATGTGTGAGCATGTCTACGTGTGCATACATATGTGCATGCATGTGAGCACACGTGTATGCATGCATGCTTGCTTATGTGGGTGTATGACGATTGTGCATGCATGTGTGTCTATGTGTGCTTGTGTATGTGCATGTATGTGAGTGCGTGAGTGTATGTGCTTGTTCATATATGTTTATCTACATATGTGTCTGTATGCGTGTGTGCATATGTTTATGCATGTATGTGTGTGCATGAGCATGTGTGTGTGTGTGCCTACCTTTATGTGGGATTGTGCATGCATATGTGTATATGCATGTGTGTGTTTGTACATGTGCTTGTGCCAATGTATTTGCATGTATGCTTGGGTACGTGCACTTGTGTCCATGTGCATAAGAGCACATGTGTGCACATATGTGTGAGTGCATTTTTTTGTATGCACCTTATCACAAGCATGTGTACATGAGTGTGGGTGTGACTATGTGCATGTATGTGTCTCTTTTTGTGTATGTGTGTGTGTGTGTGTGCATACATACATATTGTGTGTGTTTGTATGTGTACATGTGCCGGAGTGTGCACGTGCATGTGTCTGCATCAAATTTATGTGTCATGTTGTGGGTTTGTGTGTGTGTGTGTGTGTGCATGTGTATATGCATATTTGAGTATGTGTGTCAGTTTGCTTATTTGTTTGTGTGTGTGTGTGTGTGTGCATATGTATGAGTGCAGGCATGTGTTTATGCATGTGTGGTTGTGTTTGTATGTCTATGTGTATGCAAAACTACATGTTTGTTTTTGTGCATGGATTTGATTGTCTATAGGTGTTGGTGTGTGTGTACGTATGGATGTGCATGTGTTAACATATGAGTGTCTGTGTGTGTATGTGCATATACACGTGTAAGTATGTGTGTGTATAAGTGCATGTGAATGTTGTGTGTGCGCATGTGCATGTATACATGAGTGTGCCTGACTATCGCTATATGGGTGTATGTTTGCATGTATATGTGTGAGCATGTTTGAGTGTGTGCATGCTAGCTTGCATCTCTATGTATTTGTTTGCCAATGTGTAATTATGTGTGCTTGAGTTTGTATACATGTGTGTGTGTGTGTATTATGTGTGCATATGTTGCATGTTTTTGTGCATGCATGCATGTGTGTATGTGTGTCTGTGTCTATGTCTACTTGGGCCTATAGGTGTGTGCATGATTATCTAACTTTCTGAGTATGTGCTTGTGTGCTTGTGTGTGAGTTTTGTACACGTGCATTTGCATACATGTTCATGTGTGTGTGTGTGTGTGTTTTTGCTGGTGCACGTGTGTTATTGCATGTGTTTATGGGCGTGTGTGTGACTATGCTGATGCGTGTGTGTATGTGTGTGTCTACTTGTGTGTGCAAGTATGTATGCATGTGTCTGTGTGTGCATGTGTTAGTGTGCACGTCTATTTATGTGTATATGTGTACATACATGCATCTATGTGTCTATCTTTGTATATGTGTGCAAGTGCATGTGTGAGCTTATCTGCATGTGAGTGTGTGTGTGTATGTCGATGAGTGAGGTTTGCCTGTAGGGGTGTGTGTGTGTGTGTGTGTTTGTGCACATGCATGTGTTTGTGTGTGCGTGCATGTGTATGTGCATGTGTGGAGTGTGCACTGACACACAAATGTGTTTGTGTGTGTTGGTGTGTATATGTGTGTGTGTGTGCATGTGTGTGTGATTACATACACTTGTATGTGTGTGTGTGTGGATGTACACACATGTATGTGTTTATTGGCATGTGAGAGTGAATGGCTTCATTTGTGTGTGCCTATTTATGCACATGTGTGTTCATACATTTGTGCATGTACATGTGTGCATGCATGTGTGCTTGTGTGTAGCTATGTGTACATTCATGATTGCATGTGCATGTGCATTTGTGTATGTGTGTATGTGTGTGTTGTGGTTATTTGTGTTATTTTGTGCATGTGCACCCAAACTTGCACTCATGCCTTTGTGCATGTGTGTGTTTTTTTCATGTGTGTATGTGTGTGTTTTTTTCATGTGTGTATGTGTGTGTACATGTGTGTATGCAATTGTGTAAATGGGTGTATGCATCTATTGTATGTGCTTATGCATGTGCCTTTGTGTTCATGTGTGTGTGTGTATAGGTGCATTCGTGCATGCGTATGTTTGCGGGTATGTGCGTAGGAAGGGCAGAGGGGGTTGTGTAGTAGTGCATACATGTGTGTTTTTTATTGGGTATGCTTGGATTTGTGCATGCATGTGTGCAGGTGTGTATGTTTATGTGTGTGTGAGTGGGCATGCAACGTTTTTCATGTTAGTGTCTTGTGTGTGTGTGTGCATATCACGTGTGTATTTGTATGTGATTGTTTGTGTGCATCTGTGGGTGTATACACATGCATGTGTGTTCATGGTTTATGGGTGTGTATGTGTGTGTATGTGCTTATGTGTGTGTGCATTTGTACTCATGTGTATCTGCATGTGAGTGCATGCTTCCTTGTGTGTGCGTATATGTTTGTTCATATGTGCACTTGTTTATATGAATGTGTGTATTTGTATATTTTTGTTTGTGTGTGCATGTACTTGTTTGCATGTGTTCATGTGATTGTGAATGCAAAAAAATGTCTCTATGTATGTGTGTCTTCATTCGTCTGTGATTATATTTGTGTGCATGTGTGTCTGCAAGTGTACACGTGTGTGTTTGTGTGAATATTTGCATAGGCTTGTGCACATGTGCATGCTTGTGTGTGCATGTGTGTGTGTGTGCAAGCGTGTGTGTGCATTGGTGTGCGCATGTGCATACGTGAGCATGTGTGTGTGCAAGTGTTCTTACTTATTTGTTTATATGTATGTATATGCACATGTCTGTGCATGAGTGTGTGTGTGTGTGTCTATGAGTGCTTGTGCATGTGTATTTGCATGCGCAACTGTGTGTGTGCTTGTGTATGTGTATTTATTTAAGTTTGTGTGTACGCATGCATGTGTATCTATTGATATAATCTTTTTAGAGCTAATGCATAAGAAGGGTGTGAGTTGTACTTTTAAACTTTTTGATGTTTTTAAAATATTTTCTTAAATTAAAATTTGACAACAATAAAACTATTGATTTACTAATTTTACTATATTAAAATATAAAATGAAAATGGAAATTTTACAATTTTAAAACATTTTTTAAAAATTGTTTATCACCTTATAGAAGTACTTTTCATAAATTTCTTTCATATATATTTTAATTAAATATTATCAAAAATGTGAAATACCATAAATTACATAATAGCAAAATCATGATTTTTAGCTAGTTCGACTTAACTTGTGCCTACATCAACCCCCAGTCAACCGAACTAGGATTCCACCAACAAATTCACTCTCTTCGCCATACTAGGTAGAGATAATCTTTACAAATCACATCATTTTGTGGTAGAAGATAGGGGTTCACCATCACAATCCTAATTATAAAAGCTTACAATATTAAAACACAATAAAAAATAATAATTAACTATAATGTTTCACTATTCACTGGTAAAAGTATACATGGCACAAGTTTATAGACTATAATATTTGAATATAAATACATATGAAAAGTTTATAACAATCTAAAAGATTAAGTTTTAAAATATTAAATCAAAAAGATTTATCAATATGCACTAATATTATTAAGAAAAATGGAATCAACAATGATCACGCTTTAACACAATCTTTTTTTAGAAATATTAGAAAAGAGTAAAAAATAATAAATCAATTGTAAAGAATCACCAATAAGATATGCAATCGAAGAGAATGTTGAAGCAAGAAAAAGAAAAAAATAAGATGTATACACAACTATAGCAAAGCCATCAAAATCGAATTTCAATTTTTTGTTTTGCACTTCACTTATAAAAAAATCGATGGAGCAAGATTAAAACCATCAATCCTCCAACTCCTAAGGCTTTTTATTTATATTAGAATATTTTATACTAAAATATATTTTTCTAAATGACTAGAAAGGAACACTAAAAATAGTTGTTACATTTGGCATCCAAAACAAATGCAAATAACTTTCTAAAATACTTATTACAAATGGTAACAACTACTACTATCTGATCTTAAAGGACAGAACAAAAGTCGCATGATCAAAATACTAAATAAAGGGTCAAGATCTAATCCATCCGAGAATTGATCTAGATCATTAAATCCCACATGCTGGATGGATGATATTAAAGCACAAGAGCACTATTTGCAAGGACAAAGTTGATTTTGGCCATTTGATTGAGCTTTGTAGATGGATGGCTAGATGAAATGAATTGTTCACACATGTAGAGAAGAGGTCAACCATTTGATCAAGTTTTATAAATGGATGGTGGATGAAAATTACTATTTAAAATAGTGGATCTGATCTCATTTGTTTGATCAAGCATGTTAGATGATTGTTAAATGGAGTCTACAGTTCATAAAAATGGATGCAATCTTGATCATTTGATCACAAAAATGTGCCATCATACGACACTGGTTCACATTAATTCAGAAACAAATAGGATCTCTTTTTAGTCCCACATCACAAGCTTTTATACGATATTTAGCATTTATAATACTTCATCTATGCATAAATGTTAACCTTATGGGGTTGGATGCCCCTGGCACTTTTGGCCTATTACACTTAACCCTATTTAGGAGCTATTTCGTGACCTAATTTAGTCCAAGCTATATATAGAATTTTGTCATGGTTGAGACTCAAGCTTGACCCAATTTGATTCACCCTATCTCTTGACTTGTGGCTGCCATAAGGCTTATTGCCCACCAACAATTTGGACCACTAAGCCTGAGCCTTTAGGCTTCTCCTATGTAAGTGGTTAGGATAAATGTTTTTTAAGCCACCTTTTAAAAAATATTTTTTTACTTTTAAAGAATTTTGTAGTAATTAAAATAACTAAGATATTTTTATAAGTACTAAAATAATAGTGTAAAAGAATTAATAACCACACAAATGAATGAACGGTGTTATACAACCAAAATTTGTCATATATAAATAAGTGATAAGATAAAAAAATCAAACCAGCAAATGTTTTAGAGATAAACTCCAAATGGTCAGCTATTCTATCGAGAATTTTATCAATGACTTCTTCATAAGTAATTTAAGAAATAGTTGTAGCATGGCCACTATCATTATTTGATATTGCTTCACTTGTGTGTTCTTTTGCTTATGCATATGCATGTGCTTTTGCATGCATTTGTGTGTATATTTGTGCATGTTGGTGTGTGTTTGTGTACATCTACATGCATGTGTTGTTATGTGTGCTTGTGTGTGTGCATGTGCACATGAGGGTAGGTGGGTATGTCTTCTTTTGTGTATCCATTCTTATTTGTATTTGTGTGTGTGTGTATGTGTGTGTGCATGGGTGTATGCATGTATGTGAGTTTTGTGTGTCTATGTTTGCATGTATGTATGTTTGTGGGTGTGCATGTTCATGTGTGTGTGTGTTTTAGGGTCTTCGCCTACTGTATGCATGTGTACAGGTGTGCATGTCTATGTGTATGCATCTGTGTGCTGGTATGTGTGTGTATGCATATCTGCATGTGTTTGTGTTCATGTTATGTATTTTTTTAGTGTGTCTATACATGTGGGTGAATATGCATATGTGCATGCATGAGTTCATGTGTGCATGGTTTGTGTATGCACATGAGTGTGTGTGTGTGTGTATATGTTTGTACCTTTGCATGTGCTTTTGTGTTTGTGTGTATGTGTATGCAAGTGATATGTGTACATATGTGCATATGTAAGTGATGTGTGTGTGTGTTTGTGCAAGCATGTGAGTGTGTGGTTGTGTGTATTTTTGTGTGCATTTACTTATATTTGTGCATCTATGTGAGTGTGTGACTAAGTGTTTTTTTTTGTGTATCTCTGTGTGTTTGTGTGTGCATGTGCGTGTGTGTGTGCATGTGAGTGGTTATGTGTGTATGGAGGATTATGTGTGTGCATATGTGTGAGCATGGGTGCATACATGTGTGCATGTGTGTGTCTATTCATGTGTATGTGTGTGTGCATCCATTCATGTGAGCGTGTGTGTGTAGGTTTGTAGATATTTGGATGCAAGTATGTGCACATGTGTGTGTGTGTGTGTATGTTTGTGTGTCGGTGTGTGTAAGTATATGCATGCATGTGTGCACGTGTGTTTTTGAGCATGCATGCATGTTGGTGCATGTTGTGTGCATGTGTGAGTATGTGTGTGGTTATGGATGTGGTTATGTATGTGTGCATATGCATGTGTGTGCACTCATGTACATGTATGCTAATGTGTTTATCAGTGCATATGTGCCTATGTGATTATGACTATGTTTATGTGTGTGTGTGGGTTTGTGTGTTCTATTTTGTATGTGTGTTTATGCATGTCTATGTATGTGTATGTGGCTATGTGCAAGCATGTGAAAACATGTGTTTGTTTGTCTACATGCACATGGATATGTATATGTGTGTTTGCATGTGTAGGGTTATGTGCATGCATTTGTATCTATGCAAGTCTGAAAGAGAGAGTATGTCTAGAGGTGTGTGTATGGATGTGAATGCGCAGATGCATACGTGTGTGTCTATATGTGTGCATGCCCGTATAGGTGTGAGTCAGTATGTGTAGGTGGGTGTTTATGTGTGTGCATGATTGCATGTCTATGCAAGTGCATGTATGTGTATGTATGTGTGTGTGCACATGTGTGCTTATGCATTTATGTGATTGTTCATATGTATGTGCATTTTTGAGCTCTTGTGTGTGAGCATGTATGTTTGTGAGCATGTGCACATGACTGTGCATCTACAAGCATTTGTGGGTGTGTGCGCTTATGAGGATGTGTGTGTTCATATGTGTGTGCACATATGCATGCATGTGTGTGTGTGTGTCCTAGCATACAGGCTTGTATGTAAGCTTGCATGTGTGCATGTTTGCATACATGTTGCACCTGTGTGTGTGAGAGATTTTTTGTGCACATGTGTGCATATGTGCTTGTGTGTGTATGGTTGCGTCTACATGTGTTTATGCATGCATGCATATGTTTGTGTGTGTGTACATGAGTGTGTGTCGATTTGCATTTGTGTGCATCTATAAACTATGGTTATTTTCACTTATGTATATGAGTATGTGTGTGTGAGTGTGTGTGCATTTGTGTGTGCCTATGCGCCTATGTGCAGGTATGGGTGCATGTCTATGTTCATGTGTTTATGTGTAGTGTAGGTGCATGTATGCACACATACATGTGTGAATATATGTGCATGTGTGCTTGTGTATGTGCATGTGTGTATGTGTGCTGGTGGACATGTTTGTACCCATCTGTGTGGTTATTTGTGTATATGTGAGTGTGTGTGCATATGCTTATGCATGCATGTGTATCTGTGCATGTGCATGAGTGTTTGTTTGTGCTCATGTGCAAATGTGTGCATGTGAGCATATGTGTGTGTATGTGTGCATGTGTGTGTTTGTTAGTGTATTTGTGGTTTTGTGCATGTGTGTACATGTTATTTGCTTGCATGTCTGTGCATGTGTTGGTGCATATGTGGTTATATGCATCGGTTAGTGCATGAGTGCATGCTTATGAGTGAGTATGCTTGTGTGCATCTGTTTGTGTGCATCAACTTTTGTGTGTATGTGTTTGCTTATGTGTGAATGTGCACGTATTCTTGTGAGCATGTGTGATTGTGTGAGTGCATGCATGTGTGTACGTGTGCATGTGTACAGGTCTGGGCATACATGTGTGGTTGTGTGTGTTTGTGCATATATGTGTACGTGTGTGTGTGAGTTTGTGCATGAGTGTGTGTATGTCTATGTATGTGTCTATGTGTGTTTGTGCACATACAAGTGTCTAGGTGTGTGTTGGTATATGTGTGTGTTTGTTCATGTGCATGTATCTATGTGTGTGTGGGTTAAGCACATGTGTGCATATGTATAAGTGTATGTGTGTGTGGGCATGTCTGCATGTTTGTGTTGATATGCACGTGTAGGTTTGTGCTTGCACGTGTGCATACATGTGCCTATGTCTATGCATGCTTGTTTATGTTTGTGTGTCCTTGCAAGTGTATGTTTGTGAGTATGTTCGTATGTGCTTGTGTGTGCATGAGTGAGTGTGTGTGCATGTATATGTCCATATCCAAATTTCTAGGTATGCAAGTGTGTTAGCAATCATGTGTGTGTGTTTGTGAGCAACTTTGTGCTTGTGCATCAATGTATTTGTGTGTTTGTGCAAGAACACATGTCTGCATGTGTAATTGTGCTTTTGTGTCATAATTTATGCATTTGTACCTATGTGTGTGTGTGTGTGTTTGAGCTTGTGTGATTATGTACCTATCATGCATATGTGCACACTTTTTTGCATGTGTGTATGCATGCACTTTTTCATGCGTATGTGCATGCAATTTTGTATGCATGTGTCTATGTGTGTGCATGCTTGCATGTGTGTGTGTAGGTGTGTTTTCCTGTGTGCATGCATAAGAGCATGTGTGTGTGGGTGTGCAAGTGTGTGTATGTGTATACATGTGCATGTGCATGCTTGTTCATCTATTTACATCAATATGCTGGCATGTATTTGCTTATGTATAGGAACATGTGTGTGTATGTGTGTATATGCACATATTTGCTTGGGTTAAGGAGTTTGTGCATGCATGTTTCCTTATGTGTGTGCTTGTGAGAGTGACTGTTCTTATGTGTATATGCATGTGCATGTGTGTGTGTTTCTATATATGTGAATGTATGCATATTTATACATATACATGTGCATGGGTCCATGTGTACATGTGTGTGCATATGTTTATGTGTGCATGTGTATGTGTGTGTGCATTATTATGTGAGTGTGTTCATCCATGTGCCTATTTGTGCATGTGTCTATGCATGTATGTGCATGAACATTTTTGTATGTGTTTGTGCAGGTGTGTATGTGCTTGCAAGAATTCTTGTATGTGCATGCATGTATGCGGGTGTGAATGCATGTGTTTGTGTGTGTTTGTGCACGTATATGGATGTGTGTGTGTGTGCCATGTACATGTGTGTATGCATGTTTGTTAGTGTGTGTTTGTTGTATGTGTGCATGTGTGTATATGCATGCTTGTTCATGGGTGTGTGTGTGTGTGTGTGTCTCTATGTGTGTGTGCCTATGTGCATGTCTATATTTGTACACATGTGTGTGTGTAGATGTGATAATGTGTGTGTGTGTATGTGTGTGCATACTTAATTGTGTATATGTGGGCATGAGTGAGTGTTTGTGTGTATGTGTGCATATTAATCTGTGTGCATATATGTGACTTTGTGTATGTGCATGCCTATATGTGCATGTGCATGTGTGTATGCATGTGCATATAAGCATAAGTGTGTATGCATGCATGTGCATCTTTTTGTTTGCATGTAAGTGCATGCATGGGTGTGTGAGTATGTGTGTGCATATGTGTTCATGCATATCTGACAATATGTGTGTTTGTGCATGTGTGTTTTCATCCACATATGCACATGTATGGTTGCCTTATGTGTGTATGAGTGTGTGTGTGTGTGTGGGTGCATGTGCATGTGTGTGTGCATGCTTATGCATATGTGTGTTTGTGAATGTGTGTGTTTGTGAATGTGTGTGTTTGTGTCTATATGTGTGCATATAGATGTGTGTTCGTGCATATGCATGTGTGAGCATGTTTTAGAGCATGTGTGGGGCCATTTATGCACCCTTAAGTTTGTGTGAGAGTACTTGTGCAAGTGTGTGTTGGTGTGTTTGTGTGCATCTATGTACATGGGTGCATGCATACGTGCAAGTTTGCATAGGTGGGTGGGTATGCATTTGTATGATTACAGGTAGTGTGTGCAAGTGTGTGGGTGTGTGTGTCTACATGTGCCTATGTGCACACGTGAATGTGTGTGCATGTGTGCATTTGCGCTTGTGTGCACGTGTCTATGTATGTATGTACATGTGTGTTCATGTATGTGAGTGATCATGTGTGTGTATGTGTCTATTGTGTGCATCTGTGCATGTTTGCATCTATGTCTGTGAGCATACGTATTAGTGTATGTGTGCACGTTTTGTTTGCATGTGTAGTTGTATGCATGTGGAATGTGTGTCCTTGTTCATGTTTATGTGTGTGTTTTTGTGCAAGTGTGTTTATATGTGCGTGTGCACTTGCTTGCACGCTTGTATGTATGGTTATGTGTGTGTATGTGTGGGTATGTGTGGTGTGTATGGATGTGAGTGTGTGTGCATGTGTGTGCTTGCATGTGCATGTGCGTGTGTGTTCTTATGCACATGTGTGCATGTTTATATGTGTGAGTTCATGTGTGTGTGTCCCTATGCATACTTGTGGTTGTGCACATGTATTTGTGCACATGAGTGTGTGCATGTTTATCTATGTACATTTCATGTGTGCATGTGTATGTGTGTGTATGTTTGCATGTGTGTACATGTGCATGCATACAAGTGTGTTTGTGTGCATAAATGTGTGCACATGTGTGTGTGGGTGAGTGGATGGTTACATGTATGTGTTCATGTGTGTGGGCATGTGTCCTTGTGTGTGTCGATGCATGTGTGTGTGCGTATACATACACATATGCATGTGTAGCTGCATATGGATGTGCGTGTGTATTTGTGGGTGTATGTACATGTGTGCATATGTAGAACTACATATGTGTGTATATGTGCTTCCCATGCACACAAGCATGTGTGTAATTGTATGCTTGTGTGTGTGCATATGTGTGTTTATATGCTTGAGGGCAAAAGTATATGCATGTCTTTCTACTTATGTTCAAGCATGCATATGTATTTGTGCATGTGCATATGTGTGTGCATGCATGTGTGCATGTGTTTGTGCGTTCTTCTGTGTGTTATGTGTGTATAATTATGTGTGTGAATGTGTGAGTGTGTGCATGTGCTTGTACACATATTTTTGTGTGTTTTTGTGTGTGCATGTATGTTCTTGCATGTGTTTATATGTGTGTGTGTATGTGTATTTATGTGTGTACATGTGAGTGTGAGTGCATGTGCATGTATTTGTTTGTGTGTGCACGTGTACATGTGGTTGCACACATGTGTTTACATGTATTTGTGTGCATGTGCACATCTCTATCTGTGTGTGCATGCTTGCATATGTGCATTAATGTGTGTGTGTGTGTGCATGTAAATGTGTTTATATTTGTGCATGTGGCTATATGTGCATCTATATATTTGTGTATTTTGTGTATGCATATGTATGTGTTATTGCATATGTGTGCATGTGTGTGTGTGTGCTTGTATGGTTGTGTGTGAGTGTTTGCATGTAAGCATGGATGTGTATGCATGATCATATGAGTGTGTGTCTATGTCTATGTTTGTGTATGTTTGTGCCTATATGTATTCATGTGGGCACGTGTGTGTCTGTGTGCATGTGTGTACGTGTATGTGTGAGTGTGCATCTACAAAGGTGTGCATATGTTTGTGTGTGTGCATGTGTTTGTAAATATGTGCATATTCATGAGTGTGCATTTGTACACATGCACATATTGGCATGAGCATGTGTAGACACATATGTGTACATGTGTGAGCATACATGTTTGCATGTGTGTATGGGAGTCAATGTGCATGGGTGTGTTTGTCTTTGTGTGTGCAAGTGTTAAGCGTGTGGTTGTGTGTGCATGCATGTGTGTGTTCTTGTGTGCTTATGTTTTTGCATGTGCATGTGCATATGTGCGTTTGCATGCCTATTCGTATGTGTGTTTATGCATCTGTGTCTACATGGTTGTCTTTAAGTGTGTGCATATGTATGTGTGTGTTTTTGCACATACACACATTTGTGAATACGTGTGTGGAGTGTGGGTGTCTTTGTGCATATGTGTGTATGTGTGTGTGTGCATGCATATGAGTTCATTCATGTGTCTCTATGTGTGTGTGTGTGTGTGCCTACAAGTATGTGGTTATGTGTTTGTGTGCACATGAACGTGTCATGTGTGCATGGATGTATGTGGGTATGTGTGCATGTGTGTGTATGTGAGCTTGTATGCTTATGTGTATGCATTTGATGGATGGTGTGGGTATGTGTGTGACTTTGTATTTGTGTATGTGTATTCATGCATTTGTGTATATATCTATGTGCTCATGTGTGTGTGTGTTTGCGTGTATGTGTGCTTGTCTTAGCTAGCATGCATGATTGTGTGTGTGTGTATATGTGAATACATGTGTGTGTGTCTGTAGTAACATGTGCTTGTGCATATGTGTGTATGCAAGTGCAGTTGTGTGTGGTCATGTGTATATGTGTGTATGTGTATGTGTATCTGTCTGGATATATGTACTTATTTGTGTGCATGTCTATGCAAGTGTGTGTCTTTTTGTATGTGTGTGTGCTTGTATGAGTGTGTATGTGTGTGCATTTGTGTGTGTGTGTATATGTATGTGAGTGCATTTGTGTGTGGGCATTGGATTTTGAATGTGTGCGTGACTCTGTGCACGTGTGCATGCGTGTTTGTGTATGCATGTGTTTCTATGGGTGCATGTGTATATGTATACTTGTGAGTGCATTAATGTGTTTCTATCTTTGTGCATTTGTGCGAGCATGTGCACCTATGTGCATTAGTGCATGTGTGTGTGCAAAAATGTGGGTGTGTCTTGGCATATGTGAGTTTGTGTGCATGTACATGTGTGTGTGTGTGTTTATGTGCATGCATACATTTGTGGATGTGTGTGTGTGTGCATGTGTGTGTTTTCCTTTGTGCGTTCACATGTCTATGTATGTGTGCATGTTTATGCATGTCTCTATTGTTGCGTTTGTGTGTGTGCATGCATGGGTGTGTCCTGGTCTCTATGTGTGCACGTGTGGGTGTGTGAGAATGTGTTAGTGCATATGTGTGTATATGCATATGTACATGTGTGTGTTCTTATATGTGTGTGTGTGTGTGTGTGTGTGCATGCATGTTTGTGTGTACATGAATGTGTGTGTGGGTGTGTGTCCATGTCAAAGTGCTTGTGTATGCATGTTTGTGCATGTGCATGTGCCTTTGTTTATGCATATTTATATGTGTGTGCATGCTTGTGAATGTGCATATGTGCATTTGCATGCATGTATGTGTGCATGTATGAGTGTGAGTGTGCAGATAAGTGCACACATATATGTGTGTGTGCATTTGATTAAGGGTAGGTGTACGACTTTGTGTGTGTGTGGATTTGTGTATGTATTTTTTTTGTGTGTGCATGTGTGTATATGTGTGCATATGCATGCATTTGTCCATTCGTTAGAGCATGTGTTCATTTGTCTATGTGTGTGTGCATGTGCATGTGCATATGCATCAGTGTGGCTGTATATGTTCATGTGTGTACGAGAACATGCGTGGGCATGTACGTGCATAGTTATGATTACATGTGTTCATGTGCATGTGTGTGTACCTATGTGTGTGCAATAAAGTTTGCATTTGTGTGTATGTGCATATGGGCATGTGTGCACTCCTATGCTTGTGTGTGCATGTATGTATATGTGTGTGTGTGCACATGTATATGTCTACAAGTGCATGTGTGGGAGTGCACGTGTTTGTGTGTGTGCATGTTAGCATGCATGCACATATGTATTTGTGCAAGTGTATGTATGTGTGTGGGTCTATGTTTGTATGTGTTTATGTGTGTGTTTGTGTGGCCATGTGTGACTGGTGTGCGTGTGTGCAACTGTGAGCGAGTGTTTCTATGTGTGTATGGGTCTGAGTGTATTTGTATGTACAGATGTAGGAATGTTTGTGCATCCCAATCTATGTCTGTGTATGTCTTGACATGTGTACATGGGTGTGTTGCATATGTCAATGTGTGCCTATGCACATGTATGCTTTTGTGAGCATATGTGTGCATACATGTGTGTGCTTATGCACATGTGTGTGTGCATGTGTGTTTTTGTGTTCGTGTTTGTTCATGTTTATATGCATGTGAGTGTGTAACTATATCTATGCATAGATGTGTGCATGCCACTATGCGTGTACATGTGTGTGTGTGCATGTGTTTAGGTGCATGTGCATGTGTATGTATTTGTTGGAGCATACATGTGTGTATGTGTGTGTGTGCACGTGCATACATGCATGCACGCATATGTGAGTGTATGTCTATGTGTGTATGTGTGCAAGTGCATGTGGACATGTTTGGTTGTGTGTGTGTGTGTGTAAATGTATATGCATGAGTGTGTTTGGGTGTTTGTGCATGTGTGTGCATGTGTGCATATGTGTGCATGTGTGTGTATGCATGTGCTTGTATGCATGAGTGCGAGCACATGTGTGTGTATTTGTGCATGCTCATGCATGTATGTTTGCATGTGTGTATTACTGTGTGTTTGTGTATATGTCTTAATGTGTGTGTGTGTGTGCATATGCGTGTTTAAGCATTTGTGCTTGTGTTCATGTCTGTGTGTATATGCATAGATGTGTGCACCTATATGCAGTATGTATGTGTATATGTTTTTTGTGGGCATATGTCTGTAAGCATGTGCTTGTATGTGTTTGAGTGGCAGTGTCTAAGTGTGCATATCCTTGTTTATGTGTATGTGTGTATACATATGTGTGCGTGCAAGCATGCATGTGTGCATGAGTGTGTTTATGTGTATGGGCACATTTTTGTGTGTCTACGTGGGCATGCTTGTGCATGAGTGTGTACATCTATGTTTGCAAGTGCATGTTTGTGCAAGTGCAAGTGTGTGTGATTATCCATTTGTCCATGTGCTTGTGTTTGCATTAGAGTGTCTGTGTGTATGTGCATGCTTACATGCATGTATGCATTTGTGTCTTTTGCATGTTTTCTTTTATGTATGTTTGTGTATGCATGTGTGTGTATGTGGTTGTTTGTGTGTTCTTGTATGTGGATGTGTGCATGACTTCATGTGTATATGTAGGTGTGTTTATGTGTCTTTGTGCGAGTGCATTTGTTCCTTTGTGCATGAATGTATCTGTGGAAATGCTTGCATGTGTGCATTTGTTTTTGTATGTGCATGTGGTTGTGTGTGTCTGCTTGTGTGTCAGTGCTTGTTTGCCTATATGTGTGTAAGCATGTGTGTGAGTGCTCATGTGCCTATGTGTCTTTTCGTGTGCATGTGTATGTGTGATTGTGCATGTGCTTGAGCATGTTAATGTATGTGTTTTTTATTGTGTGGATGCATATATATGTGTGCATATGTGCATGTGTGATTTTTGTGTGTTCATGTTGTGTGTGGGTATGTGTGTGTGTGTAGGTGTTTGTGTTTGTGCATCAGTGTGTGTGTGCAAATATTTTATGCATGTGTATGTGCCTATTTTTTGAGCTTTTGTTTATGCTTGCATGCACATGCACATATGAGCATTCTTGTGTATAAGTATGTATTTGTGTGTTTGTGTGTGTGTTCTTGTGTTTGTGTTCTTGTGTGTGCATGTGCATGCATTTGGGTATACTTGTGTGTGTGTGTGTATGTGTATGTTTGTGCATGAGTGTGTGCATGCATCTATATGAACATGCATGTGTGTGCATGCATGCATGCATGTATGTGCGTGTGTGTGAGTGTGTCTGTGTCTCTATATTTGCGTATGCCTGCTTGTCTAATGTGTATACATGATTGTGTGAGTGCATGAGTGTGCATTTCCATGTGTTTGTGTGCATGTAAGTGCATGGGTGCACTTGTGTGTCTGTGTGTGCTTGCTTGCATGTGTGCATTTACATGTGTTTGAGTGTATAGGCATGCACGTGTCAATTTGTGGACACATGTGTGTGTATGTGTGTCTGTCTAAACTTTTGAATATTCGTGTGCATGTTTCCATTTATCTTTGTGTGTGTGTGTGTGCATATATATATATATATATGGGAGTATAGGTGCATATATGTGTGCCCTCGTACATATATATGTGTGTGTGTGTGTGTGTGTGCTTATATTTATGTGAGTATGTGCATGTGTGCATATGTGCATGCATTCATGTACATCTATGCATATGCGTGTGGGGGAGTGTGCATTTGCATGTGGTTGTGTATGTGTAAAGGTGTGTGTGGGTTTGTTTGTGCATGTTCAAGCATGTGAGTATACACACATATATCAATTTGCATGTGCATTTTGCTATGCATGTGAGTATGCGTTCAAGCACACATAGACATGTGTTTTCACCATGTGTGTAATGCATTTGTGTGTGCATGTGTGTAGGTGTAGGGGTGTGTGTGTGTGAGTGTGAGTGCATGTGTGTCCACATGCACATACATCTACGCTTGTGTGTGTTTATATTGTGTGTGCATTCTTTTGTGTCTGTGTACATGTGCATGCATGTCTCTCTATGTGTGCATTCATGTGTGTGCATTTGCGGGTGAATTGGGTGTGCATGTTTGTATGTGTGGCAATATACGTGCAAGTGTGTACGTGTGTGTATGTGTGTCAGCATGCATGTCATGTATGCATCCTTGCATGTGTGTGCTTGGTTGTGTGGTTTGTGTGTTCATGCATGCATTTTTGTGTCTGTGTGTGTGTGGGGGGGGGTAACGGTGTCTTTGTTGGTGTGTGTAGACACATGCATATGTGCATATGGGTGAGCATGTTAGTGCGTATCGGTGTCTGTGTGTGTGCATTTGTTGGTGTTTGTGTGTGCGTGCATGTGTGCGTATGTGTGTGTATGCTAATACACATGTACATATGTCAAAGTGAGTTCATTTATGTGTGTGATGTGCATACATATGTGTTTGTGTTTGTGTGCATGAGCTTGTGTCCTAGTGCATGTGCATTTGTGCTTGTGTGTGTAGGCATGCATGCATGCATGTGTGTATATCCATGCTCATGCATGTGTGTGCATGTACACATATGCACATCTATGTATGTCTGCATGCTTGAGTGTTTGTATGTGCCTATGCATATATAGGAGTTTGTGTGCGTGTGTATGTTTCAATGTGTGTGAGTCTATGTGTATGCATGTATATGTAACAATACATGTAAATGTGTTTGTGTATCCTCATGTGTATGCATTTTTGTTCAGGTGCATGTACATGTTTGGGGGTGTGTGTATGTATGTGTGTGCACATGCATGTTTGTTTGTATGCGTGCATGTACTTATGTGTGCTTTTATGAGTGTAATTGCATCTATGGTTTTTCTTGTGTGCATGCATGTGTTGGTGCATGCTTGTGTGCATGTCTATGATTGTGTAGGCTTGTGTGTGCTTGTATGTGTGTGTGTATGCTTGTTATTACATGCATGTGTGCATGGGCATGTGCATGTATGTGTGCATATATTAGCAATTATTTGCAAGTGTGTGTCTGTGCATTTATGTGTTTGCTTGTGTGAGCATGTGTGTGCATGTGCATGTGCATGGATGTGCTCTTGTGTTCTTATGTTTGCATGCACACATCAGTACATGTGTGTGAGAGTGTGCATATGTTTGTGTATGTGTTTGTGTTTTTTCTTCCACACACATGCATCCACACTTGCAACTATATAGAGACATACAAAAACACACAAAGAGGTGCACAAACATGTGTTGACACATGCACACACAAATGAACACATGCATGCACATGGGCACACATAAGTGCACACACACAAGTACACTCACATACACATATGCATACACACATACACACACACACACATAAGCATGAACACATGCATGCCCATGCACATGCACACACGCACACATCTACACCCATGCAAATAGAACCACACATAACCATATGCTCAAGCATAAGTAGAAGCATACAAACAAACACAAGCAGGGATATTCACACACAAGGACACTCACACACAACAAGTGCATACACATGGATACACATGCTCACACAGGCACCCGTACACACTAAAGTACATACACACGTATGCACAAACTTAAACATGCACACACACATGTTCACATGGACAAAAACACACACACATATAAGAACACACAAGCACACATGTATGCACATGCGCACTCATACATGCACACACACACTCACTCACAGATTCACACACTGACTCACACATTCACAAACACATGCATGCACAAACATGCACACATACACACACATAAACACTAAAACATATACTCACACATACACTCATGCACATTCATGCACATACACAACCACACATGTACACACACATACACGCGTGGAAACACATGCACACACACACACATAGAAATGTACTCACACACATACATACACACAAGTGTGCGCCCATGCACACACTTGCACTTGCACAAGTACACAAAAACACACACCCACACACATAGACACTCGCACCTACAAATACACACACAAACATGCATATGCGCACATACGCACATACGCACACAAACATGGATGCACAATGACAAACACATATGCAGACACACTTGCATGCATTCATACACTCATAGACATGTACACATACACACACACAAATCTACAAGAAAATGCATGCACACATGCAAACACACTATAGGAAAACATGTATGCACACACATAAAAGAAAACACACCTACAGCCATCTTCACACAAGCAATACACTCACACAAACAAACACACACCACTGTTACACACACAAACGCACAACCACACACACACACACATGCATGCACGCACACACACAGGCAGCAACCTGAGACATATGAACTCATACACATATAAATGCACATTCAAATGCATGTACACATGCACAAATGTACACATATACACCAAAATGTACATGCATGCATACGCATATACATACACATATTCATACATATATTCACACATATGCCCTCACATGCTCACATACAAACACCTAGACTCGCACAGACACCCTTACACATACATATAAACATGGGCACAATCATTCAGGCATATATACACATGCATTCACACACTCACATGTACTTATGTGGACAAACACACACACACACACATGCACATTCACATTCACATGGACACAAACATGCACACACATGCATACACATACTGACACACATACACCCACAAATACACACATGTTCCTATGTGTACATACACATATGCATGCACACATTCACAGTCATGCACAAACACACATGCACACACACACACACACACTTACTCATGTGTGCACATAAACATATGCACACAAACAAACACCCACAAAAACCAACACACACTTACACGCACACACACCACATTTGTGCATGTGTGCAAGCATGTGAACACACACATGCATGCACACATAAACACACATGGATTCACATGCATATGCACACACACACATATTCACACTTACACATGCACATGCATGTGAACATATAGAAATAAAGGTACACACGTGCAAGCGTACAACACACACAAACATGCATACACAAGGAAACATGCATACACATAGGAACACACATGCACATGCATAAGCACACACATTCAAAGACACATACAACTACACATGAACATATGCTCACACACATAGGCACACACCAAGAACACACCCTCATCCACATGTGCATACACATATGCATGCACAAAAAGACATGCACATGTGCACAGATACACACATTTGCACACTTGTTCATGCACACCACACATGCACATGCACATAAACACTTGTATACACATACTTAGAATAACACACACATACATAAGCACCACTCACATGAACACAAACTCTCAGACACACACAAATATGCACAAGCACACTAACACATGCATATGCATTAAAACACACCTAGTCACATGCACACACTAGTACAAACACATACATGCACACACGCACACACACATACATACATACAAACATGCAAATGCACACACTTACACACACAAACATGCATGCACACACCCTTGCAAATGAATACACATTCACATAGCACACATGAACACACCCACATGCACACAAGTAGACATACATGCACATAAGCATAAACACACACTCATAAGTAGCCATAGAAGTACACATATGCACACACCCACTCCTTCAAAAACATGCACACATAAACATAGAAACATTCATACATGCACACATACACAAGAACCCATGCACAAACATGCAAAGAAACACTACACTAGCACATATATGCAAATGCTCTAGCATGCACACACACACAAAGGCACACATAGAGGTGCACAAACATGTTCTCACACATGTGCACACAAATGAATACACAAAAACGTGCA
Organism: Vanilla planifolia; assembly: GCA_023846275.1. NCBI lineage: Eukaryota > Viridiplantae > Streptophyta > Magnoliopsida > Asparagales > Orchidaceae > Vanilla > Vanilla planifolia. Next base: position 56,637 of record JAIUJO010001695.1, read on the forward strand.
TTCACACACATACAAATACACACACATGCAGATTCATGCTCACACGCACTCACACATATGCACATAACTACACATACACACACACACATGTGCACACGAAAACACACATGCACACCCACAACCACACATGCATACACACAACCACACATGCACGCATGCACACATGCATATAAATGCACACATACTCATAAAAAATACACACACATACATAGACACACATGTGTACCCACAAACACACTCACACCTTCACAAGCACAAAAACAAATAAAAACACATATATAAACACACATGAACTTTAACATACACACACACACATGTAGATGCACATGCACACAAGCATCCACACATACATGCATAGACACACAATGACTCTCACACATAAAGATTCGCACACACAAACATGCACGTGCACATGTAAACATACACACATTGACATAAATGCTCACAAACAAACAAACAAGCACACACACATCAATGCAAGCAACCACTCATAGATGTGCACATAGACATGCACATGCACACACATACACAATATAGGCACACATGTACACACACATATAAGTATGCATATGCACACCCACATGCAAACACACAAACATGGTCACATGCATACATGCATAGTCACACACACACAGTTACACTCATAGCACAAAATCAAGTGCACACACACACAAATACACAAGAATTCACACACATACAAAGACACTTACACATTGATGCAAAAACAAACACACATGCATGAAAACACACAAACATGTGCATACACACCTATGCACAAACACATGCATCCGCATAAAAGCACACGAGCACATGCATCCATGCACATAAGCTCATATGCACAAACATGCACACATATGCACATACACACAGACATATGCATGCTCACATACACATGAATAGACATACACACACATGTACAAACACCAAAATAAGCATGCACACACACACACACATGCACTTACAAGAACTCACACATGCACATGCACATGCATATGCACACACACAAGTGCACACACATACACAATCACACAAACACATCAACATGCTCACATACTTGCACACATGAATAAATGAACAAATACATGCACAAATGCACACATACAAAGCTACATAGGAAGACACAATTACACACTTGCACACACATGCATATGTATACACTTTGAGATGCATGAACACACAAGCAAACACACATGCATGCGAATGCACACATGAATATGCATACACACACATACACAAATGCATACACACATGCACACACATGCACATGCTCACACTGACATGGATACACACACATATACATAAACATGCAGATAAAAACGTACTCATATGAACACCCATGCACACAAATTTGTATACACCTCCCCAAAATCACACCCACACATGCACACAAAATAATGCACATGCACACACAAATGCTCAGACAACTATTGTCACATCCACACAAACCCACACACACACACGAATACACAAAATCAGACACACACATGCACAAATAGACACACATACCTCACTAATGTAGACAAACACACACACAACTACACATGCACAAACACATATGCACACAATCACATCTCTACACACATATGCACAAACAAATACAACACACACACCCACACACATTCACACATGCATGTGCACACGCACACATGCACAAGCATGCACCAATGCACCCACATACTCGCACAAGCACACCACACACATAGACACACTCACATAAATTCAAATACATAGAAATTCATAGGCAATAAAATATAAACACACACATGTGTGTGCATGCACATGCATATTCATACACCTACAAAAAACACATGCATACACACAAGCACATGCACAACATGTATACACAAAGAAACTTATGCATGCATGCACACATGCATGCAAACATGCACACACACACACACAATCACATGCACACAAACATACCAACTTATAGACATGCAAGTACATGCAAAGACATATACACACACAAACTTACACATATTCATGCAAGAACACATGTGCACACACTTGTAGAAAAACATGCACACACATGTAGAGACACCTGTATAATCTCACATGCACACATATCCATACACAATCACACACACAGACTTGTGCTTGCATACACACATGCACACACACTCACAAACAAGCACTGATGCAAACACACACACATACACATGAGCACCCACACATACCACCCAAACACATGTACCCATATGGATGCACACACATAAGCTCATGCATATACAAATACATACATACACACACCTACACCCACATCCACACACACTTATGCACATGCACACATATTCACATGCACATAAATATACACTCACACATACACACATATGCATGTATTCATAAGCACATAGACATACACATATGCATAAATACACATAAAGAAGAATAACATAAAAACGCATGCTCACACAAAAGTACATATGCAAACACACAAAAACACACACACAGTTGCACAAACTTGTGCACAAAGGCATATCCATCGACACATAAGCACACGTATGGATGCATGGTGCACACAAGCACGTACACATATGTGCTTGCACATACACACACATGGATGTGTACACACACATAAGCACCCACACACACGGACACCCCCACACCCACACATATCTACACACTCACCCTCAAACGCATGCACACATGTACAAAGATAAGCACACACACACAACCACACACATGCACATGTATATACACACATACATGCACACATTTAATATCATGTAGATAAACATGCACATAGATAGACATATAAAAATGCACATGCACATGTAAATATGCATAGTTGGCACACATGGACTCATAGTAGGACACATGTACACACACATACACATGCAGGCACACACACCCATGTGCACATATACAAAAATGGTAACACACACTTATACACACACATGCATATGCACACACACACATGCATACAAATACTTATACACATGTGCATGTAAGTATGCAAATGTAACCACAAATATGCATGTACACACACATGTACAAACATGTGTGCTTGTAAGCACGAACACATGAAGACACATACAAATAATGCTTACACACACATGCACATACATGTGCACACTCACTTGCACCTGCACATTAACACAAGCATGCATGTATACACACACATGCACACATGTAGACCAAAACATACACAAGCATGCATGTGCACATAAACAAACATAAACACATGCCAACACACATGCACACACACACACACATTTACACACGAACATGCATTAGCATAAACACACTCTTGTGAGCACTGGCACACACACATGCATGCATACACATGAGCACGTGAGTGCTCACACTTACACACACATAAGCACACCTAGGCACACAGATATGCAAACGCATGCACTTACACACATGCATATATGTAAGCATACAAACACATACACACACTTATAGCCACACTTGTACAATCATGCACATATGCATACACACAAATACACATACACTCACACACATATATAGGTATGTGCACTTACACTAACATGCACATGTACATGAGCACCAATGCATGCACACCCATACAAACACAAGTGCACACACACATGCAAACACACTACACGTATGTACAGATGCAGATGCACACAAATGCCTACATACGTAGACAAACACATAGTCATATTGACATTTACATCCACACACACATGCACACAAGCCCATATGCACAAACACATACACATAGGCATAGACGTACAATTAGATACACACACACACACATGCACAACACACGTACACATGCACATAGTCACATATATGCATAAATGCATAAAAACGTAAATGAATATACACAAACACATTCATTCACACTGAGATGTAGGCACACACACACATAGACATGCACACATGTGCACACATATAAATGCACACATGCACACACACATCCACATACACATGTATGTACACATGCACATAGAGACACATGCAAAACTACTCACACACCCCTACACATATGTGCATACACACACTCACATGCTCATACACATGTACACATGCATGCACATAGATGCACATGCACATGCACACACACCCACATATACCTATGCACATACCCTCATAAGCACTTGCAAACACTGACAATAACACATGCATAGGCAAACACACATGTACATGACTAATGCCTAGACATGTTTGCACACACTCAGAAACATATGCACAAACAATCACACATGTAAACACATACATACATACATGTACACACACACACACACAAGCACACACACATGATGCACATGCATTAGTACATAAGCACATACACACACACAAACACAAGCACTCACACACACAAATGCATAGACAAGTACATGCATGCATCCAAACACTTGTAGAACAACACATGCACACACACATACTCATATGTATACAAATTCACATACACACACACACACACATACACATACACACATATGCGCATGATCACACATATGTACCAACACACACTCAAACTCACAAACAAACATACACACATAGACGTATAAACACACACATACGAGCACACAAATATGTATGCACACATGCATGAACAGATACCATGCACACACATGTCAGTGCACATGAATAATCACACACATGTACACTCACACACATATGCACACATGAATAGACAAACCGACACACATATGGGGCCTATGTGCACACACATACATGCACACATGCCCACACAAACATGCACACACACACACACACAAATACCCATGCCCACTGACACACAAGAACACACACACACATATGTTATAGCAAAAGAGTGGTGAAAGAGTGTGGTCTACAAAGGTTACCTCTACCTATTATAGCAAAAGTGATTGGCTTTATTAGTGAAATTTTGGTCTGGTTGACTGGGAGTAGATGTAGGCACATGTTATGTTGAACCACCAAAAAATTTCATCATTTTTATTTTCTTTTTTATTATATAATTTATGATATTTCTATTATTTAATAATAATTAATAAAAACATATATAAATGATATTTATCAAGATTAGTTTTATGAAGAATAAAGTAGTTCAATAAAAAAGTATTTTTAAATTTATAAAATTTAAATTTTCTTTTAACATTTTTATTTAACAAAATTATTAAATGAATAGTTTTATAATTACAAAATTTCATTTAAGAATAGATTTTAAAAATGACAAATAGTTTAAAGGTATAATCACCCCTCCCTCCTCTTTTGCATTGGTTCAGCATAGATTATATAAAGTGGTATCATAGTGGGTTGCCTTTAGGGAAGAAATTTCTTATAGAAGATCCTAGCTTTTTCATTTCTTATTGTGTTATAAGTTGGTATTTATATTTTTTTAACTACATGGATCCACCTATGTTTGAAGGTCAAAATTTTGCTTTGTGGAAAAATGATTTTAAAGCTTTTATTTTAAATATTAGTATTTATTATTATTTGTATTTAAAATTTTTTATTGTATTAACTAATTGTAATGAATAATTTAGAAGTTTAAGGCAAAGAAATGTTATTGAAATGAATTATCTTTATTTTTCTTTGTCTCAACAAATTGAAATCAAGATTTGTCATCTAAAACTTTATTTTGAGGCTATGTAGGACTAGAGAATTTATATGACAAATGGGTTTTGTTTCTTACCCAAGAAAAGAAGAAATGAGAAATCAAAAGAAATAGGAATAGAGAAAAAAGTGACAAGCTTTATGCACCTTAGATGTAAGCTCTTCAATCCAAGGTGCACAACATATTTCATTCCCTAATAATGATAATCACATTATTAGTGATGATCAATTGACTATTTTTTAAATAAACTTATAGTTGAGCATAGGAAATTGATTGAGTGTAGGCAAGATTAAAAGTAAAATATCACAAAGAAGAGCATCATGTTTACTTATTAGAAAGGTAATGCAATATTTTTAAAGTTAGAAATGAATAGATTTAATATCATTACCTTATATGCTACTTATTTAAGTACCTTAGAAAGTAAATTTGATGGATGTGAGACATCTTTGGCCTTGAGCAAGTTATGTATTAATTCAATGGAATATGAAAAATGTAATGTTACATCTTATGTGACTCAAAAATATAGATTAAAATATTTATATGTACATATAAATGATAATAGAAGTTATTCTATTTCACATATGCACAAACATGCTTCATCATATAACTATGTAATAAGAGAAAATACTAGTTTGATAGTATTCATTTTTATGCTAAATCTCAAACTGTATGTAATTATTGTGATAGTCATGAACATATTTTTTTGGTTTCCTAACTAAGAAATTTATTTATTTAAACTAAGATAAATATGGATGGACTCTTAAGGGAAACATGCTTGAAAAATACCCTTGTAAAGGCACCTCAATTGCACACTATCACAATTGAACCCAAGATGTCTGGGTTCCTAAATTTAAAGCTTAAGTAGGTGTATTGGTTTATCTTCATAATTAGGACTATGAAGACAATCCTTGCCTCATGAGTTTGCATGTGATGCACTAGAAAAATATTTGTAGTCTTTATTTTTAGGGCAAATTATGTAATCTTCTTAGTAACTTTGTTAGAATTATTTAATATCTCTTTAAAAAAATTGAATAGATTATGTTTCCATGTGTAGCTTGAAAGTTAAATTTTAGCTTACTTATAAGAGTTTTAAGAAGGTAAGATTACCAAGATTTATGTTATTGTTTGATTTGTTATCATGAAGAACTAGATCAAGGTGGCCTTGTACTTAGATTATTAAATTATTTGATATATGCAATATGAATCTATTTAGTATGTCATTAAAGTCATGCATTTTATTGAATTAATGATTAAATGTGAAGTAAGTGAAAATGCTTTTTGGAATGTTATAAGTTATGAGTTCTATAGATAAAATTTGAAAGAATTCAACATGGAGCTTAATGTGATAGATAGTGTTCATACATGTTAAGCTCTTAGAGAATTTGTTAGAAATTAAAGACACAAGTAATAGTGAGTAAAAATTAGAGATTTATTGAAAATCCTTAAAGAATTTTGAGAAAATGTTATTTTATTATTCTTTTTTATTGTAGATGAATTTTTGAAATACCATCTTTCTTGTAACAATTTGAGATTCAATTTATCAAGTCTTATCTATTAAAACCTTTCACAAGCACACATCGCTCTTAAATATGAACCCATTTGAGCAAATATAGAAGGAGGAGAAAGTACTCCTAGAACTCGGAGGGAGTTAATAATGTTATCACTTAATCGTATCATTGGTCATTCTTATTAAAACATTCAATGATTTAGATTAAAGAAATAATTCCTTGGTTAAAGGCTAGAATATTATTGCTATGTTCTAGAAGTGATTTAGAGTTTTGAAATAAAAATATTTAATTAGTCCATATCATTATGTTAAAATTATAAATAATTTCTATAAGTAAATTCTTGTAGTCATTATAGTTAGAATTGATGATAAATAGTTTATTGATTAGAAATTATGTGTAGTTCTTTGAACTTATGGATGAAAATCTATGATCTATTATGTATCATTTTACCTTTTTGAACTTAAAAGGGAGAGAAGCCCATGTAAGCATGTTTAATCTTATGGATTTCTTTTAGGTCAACTTATTATAGAAATTACCAAAAACATACATAAAGAAAGTGACAAAGTTCAAACTAAACATGTATAAACTAAACATGGATAAAGTGCATGTAAATAGTATTATTATATTTGTATAGAATTGTTAATATTTTCTCATAAAGTTTGATTATTTGTTTTTATTTATGCTTAATAATAAATAAATCCTTTTTATATGTTGTTTTTATAAAGATTTATTATAACTTATATCCTTGGTTGTTTAAAAACAAATTATACATAAATAGTTTTATTGTGTGCACCCTTTGTTTGCATGTTTTGCTCTTATTTTATGTTTTGATGCATAATAAAAAAATGGGAGAGATATGTATGAAATAAAAAACAATAATTGCATTTCAAGTTTGTGGAATAATGATATGAATTTCATACAACTGAGGTGAAGCAATAATATAAGGAGAGGACATGTATGCTTGCATGATTTATATCTTTTCATTTCAATATTTTGTAAATGATTTTGTCATCATTAAATGGGAGAGATTGTTGTACCTTCAGTGGTGGAATTACTTATTTGATGATAACAAAATAATTGTGTTAGTTTCTCTAACTATTTTAAGTATTTTTTAGGTCATACATCTTAGTCTCTTATAGGATTATTCAATTAGAGGGTTTTGACAAAATATCTCATGAAGCAATTCACAAGTGAAACAATATCAAGTAATGATGGTGAACATGCAACAACTGTGGCTTAAATGACATATCTAGGAGCCATTGATCAAACTCTTAGTGAAGAATGAACCATGTGAAGCCCATCTTCAAAACATCTACATATTTGATTATTTATCATATCACTTATTTATATAAGGTACAATTAGTTTGCATAATACTATTTATTCACTTACATGATCATTAATTTCTTATGCATAATTATTTTAGTAGTTACCAAAATGCTTTAAAGGAAAAAATATTTAATATTTAAAAGGTGGAAAAAATAACAAAAATTTGGCTTAACCACCAACATTGGCCAAGCCCTAAGGCTTTAGCCAAGTGGGCTGAACTACTATTATGCAATAAACCTTAGGGAGCTGCAAGTTAGAAGATAGAGTTGACCAAATTAGGTCAGGCTCAATTCTCAATCTTGACATAATTTTTTATGCACATGGATTAAATTAGGCTAAAAAATAACTCGTAGACTTGCTTAAGTGTAATGAGTCAAAACAAACTCATGAAGTGCTAAGTAATTGGATCAGGTAAAGTCGAATATGTGCAGTGCTTTGGGTCATTGATTCCCAAGAATGCCAACAGCCAGTCGACCACATCAGGCTGACCTTCACCCATGGAGGAAGTATTATGAATGCCAATCATTATATGCAAGCTTTTGATGCGGGACAAAAAATCTTCCCCTACTTCTAAACTGGGGCAAAATAGCATCATCTGAAAGGTGCACATGTAAACAAATAAGTGAACATACAGACACACATGCACCCACGCATGCATAAGCACTCTCAAACACATACATTTGCATGCACATGCACCACTCACAGATGTACACGCACTTGCACTCACACAGATGGACATGCATGCACACTCAAAACCAAACACTTATGTACATGCATGTGAACAAACTCACAAACAAACACTCAAAAGAAAATGCATGCATAAGCATGCACACACACACACATGCACAAGCACATATATGCACAAGCACAAAAACAAGCAAACATATACATATGACACACATGCACGTAGTCACACACACGAACACATATACACATATGAACACACATGGACATACATCCACATGAACTCATGCACAAAAACATAAAACATACACATACACATACACATACATAGGCACACATATATACATGTACACGCATGCACACAAACATGCACACTCATATAGACACAAGGACAAAGACTCATACACACATGCACACATATGCACACATACAAATGCACACCCACATATAAATGTCCTCACATGCATGCACACATGCATGCACACAAACATGCATACAAATTGACAAACAGACATATGCACACACATAAGCACATACACATACACATACACAAGCACATACACACATGCACATAAACACAAAAATACAAGCATGCAGATAAACATATGGATACACACATACACAAAAATCCCACAAACATGCATGCAAACTCACATACATACACATGCACACCTATACGCATGCACACACAAACATATACATGCACAAACATGCACATGCATATACATGTGCATGCACTTACCCAGGTACACGCACACACAATGATCATGCGTGCACCCACAAATACACACAAGCATGCACACATACATACACACACACTCATATACACATGCACATGAAGACACACATGCATGTACACACATACATACTCATAAGGCCATACATATACACATGTATAGACACACACATATATGCACACATGCACATGCATGTGCATACTTGCACTCACAAATGCATAAATAGAGACACGTGCAAGCACATGCACACATACATACACTCGTACATACATACACATATATACAAACACATCTAGACACATTGATGCATGCACTTATGTAATACCAATATGTGAATGCATTCATATCTACACACACATATGGACATACACACATGCACATGTACACAAACATGCATATAGGCATGCAAACTTGCATGCGTACATGCATGCACCTGCACCCACACAAATAGGTACCACGCATGTGAACAACCAAATTTTGTACCTTTAGACTTATGGAATTAGTGTTATGATAATGGGTGTGTGTTTATGAGCTAACACTAAATTCTCTTACGTCACAAGCACACATGCACACAAGCATGGACGCAATTTGATTCACACATTGGCATGCACACACACATACATATCGAAGTAGACACACATACATGCACAAAGATGTGAGCACAAGCATACTATACATGCACATAAGCACCACAAAAACATACACACACTCATATACGTACGCACATATAAGTGCATGCATGCACAAACAAGCACACACACACACAAGCACACATAGTCACATGCACATGCACATACACACATGCACAAACACATATGTACATGTATAGACATGCACACACACGAAGACACACATGCATCCATGCATCAACAAACATACACATGTGCATTCATGAACACGTGTAGACACACACATGCATGCATGCACACATCCCTAAGCACACCTACATACATGAACACACATATGTGCACTGCCACATAGGGACACATATGTGAGCATGCATATATACACACAAACATGTCCATGCACACACACACATACTCATGCATGTGTATACACATGCTCCCACAGACATGTACACACACATATCCATGGACATGCACACATACCCGCACACATGCACACTCAGAGACATATACATATATACACACAAACAAAGAAACACACACATGCACATGAACACATACACACAACCCCACATGCACACATATGCATGTGTATACACACACACACACAAGCACACATGTAGACACGCACATATAATCTCACATGCACCCTCATAGAAAATCACACACACCCACAGGCACACACATTAATGTATGCACACACACTCGCATAACCAAGTACACACATGTACAAACATAAATAAACACACTATTGAACACCCCCTAACTACACATGTACACATATAGATACATGCACATATACACTGACAAACCTAGACACACACACAAGCATACATATTCAATAATACATACATGCACACAGGCACACACACATAGCCACACATAAAAATGAGCACACAAGCCCAAACATATACACACATGCACCCACACACACGAAAGCATGCACACACACACACACACACACACACACAGAAGCATAAGCATGCACACATTCATAAACACATAGAAACACATGTACAAATGAAAACACACACATGTACACATGCACACAAAAAATAGACATATCCACACACATGCGTGCACATGCATGTATAGTACACACACATGCATGCACACACATAGACACGTGTACACACACAAATTCTCACATGCATATACACACAAGTACAAACACATATACACATGCACACAAACACCCACACACACATGCACACATCCACATACACAAATGCAAGCATGGACTAATACACATATATAAGCACAAGCCAACACACAAGCAAACACAAACACATAGACACACATACACAAATAGCCACACACTCATGCACATACACATATACATGCACACACACACATAGGCACAAGTACATGCATGCACATTATGCATATGTAAATACATGCACAAGCACACACACTCACACACACATAATGCACATGTATATGTATGTAAGCACACATCCACACACATGCACGCATGTGTCCACGAACACACACAAACGTGCCTACACACATATGCATCTAGTATGCACACACACACACATACATATGCGCATGCATGCACACACTCGCATGCATAGAAATGCACACACATGCATGCACATGCTCATAAAAATAGCCACACCCACACACATACACAAATAACATGCACAAACTGATGCATGAGCACACATGCACACACAAAAGTGTGAACAAGCACACACACATACACACATAGACACACACATACAAATACAGATCCACACATGCACATATGCACACACCAACACATACACACACACATGGAACCACACACATATGATCTAACACTTGAACATACACACACATGTATAATTGCACCCACGCACACAAAACACATCCACAAATGCACAAAAGCATGTGAACACACAGAGACACTCAAAATATTATGCATATGCTTACTAATAGAAATGCACACATATAAATGCATGCACATACATACATACACAAATATACACACACATAGCCACACATACACATTCACATTCACAAACATAAGCAATTGTACAAGTGCATACATACTCTCATGAACAAATACACTCACCCACACATGAACACATACACATGTTCACATGCATTCACTCACACATGCACACATTCACAAACACTCATGTAGATGCATGTACACATGATGATGCTCGAAACGCACACAAGCACTTACTCAAACACAAATAGTCATATAGACATGCACCCGTACATGCAAGCACATTCAAACACATGCACACACAAAGGTGCACACATAGATAAACATAGAAACACACATGCACATGCTTGTACACACACTCATACTCACCCTCACAAACAAACACATACACACACACATACAAATGTAAAAGCTTGCACACATGTATATTCACACATTCACATAAATACATGCATGAACACACACACATAGAGGCCTAACCACATGTAGACATACATTTATGAACATGCACACATGCACACAAACACATATGCATGCATATACACACATACACATGTGTGTGTTTGCACACATACACACACACACATGTATACAAACATCTATATACACATGCATAAGCACATATAGATTCACAAATGCAAATGTGATAGCTCACACATAGCTACACACAAAAACTTGCACATACACAAATGCACACACCACCTACCCAGGTACACACACATGCATAACCACACACAAAATAACATACATACAGACCTACTCACTCACTCACATGCACACACACATGCACATACACACATATAGATGCACAAACATTTGCACACACACATACATGCACATGAACACAAATGCATAGGCACACACATAATTGCACACACATTGGCAGTCATGCATGCATACAAACACATGCATATCTGCATGTGAAGGCATGCACATACAAATGCATAAGCACAAACACATTCACACTCTAACCCACACAAAAAGATGCATGCACATGCACACATTCATGTATGCAAAAAAATACATATACATGCACAACTATACATGCATGCATGCACACACATGCATGTACACACACATAGACTTACATCCAAACACACATATATGAACACACATGCAAACTCAAGCACACATGCACACACCCATGCACATACACAAACACATGCACACAAACCCACAACCATATAAGCACACACACATGCACACATAAGTACAAGCATGCACACACACATTCACACACATGCACACACTGACATGAATAGACACACACATGCACACATACAAACACACACGTATACTCTCATACACACATATTCTCACACATACCGAGGCACATGCAAGCAATCAAAAACACATGCACAAACATAGAATCACAAACACACACACACACATGCACATGCACACAATCTCACAATTGAACAAATGCACACACATACATCCACACGCACGTGCAAACACACACTCATGCACACACACACACACACACGTGTAAACATAAGCTCATGCACACATACCCTTGTGCATAAGCACATAGACATGCATACACATAGACACATGCACACACACATGTGTACACAATTGCACAAATGCATACACACATGCTTACACATCCACTTACATGCACACATGCTCTTAAACTCATGCACATGCACATGTGCCCACATACACATATGTACATGTGTAATAAACACATGCATGCATGCACACACAAATACAAGCTTGCATAAACACACACAAGCTCACACAAAAACATCCACAAGCACTTGCACACTCACCCACACACATGTGCATGCATACACACACACATATGCATACACCCTCACATACACACAAACACCAAAATAAATCCCCACACAAACATGCACACATGCACATGCACGTGCACACAAACCTATGTAGACATGTATATGCACATACATATAGTCCTACACACATATGTATATATATATACACACATACACACACACACATGACACGAATAGACACACAAACACATATACACATGCATGTGCATAGCCAAACATTCAAACTTAGACACATAGACACACATGCACCCAAAAACATAGATAGAAATATGCATACACATGCACAAGCATAGGCACACACACACAACAACACATAAACACATATAAACACACACAAGCTTACAAACATGAGCACATGCACACACATGCAAGTACGTGCACTCACATCTACAAGCGCTCACACCAACACACATACACACATGCATGTATAGCAAACCCTGACGCACGTGTATGCTTACATGGGTGCATACGCACACTTACACATATAAACAAATATACATGTATGCACATATTCACACACATATACAAACGTAAACACATAACCACATCCACACATTCCTTCACACACTCGTGCATGCATGCACACACATATACATGAACATAGACTAAAAAAAACATGCACAAGTACATGCATGCATAGAATACACAAGCACTCACAAAGACATACACATGCACAAACACTCACACACATGCTCACACGCAAACATGCTTACATGCTTTGGTATACACATATATGCACATGCACACACACATTAAAGCAAGGAACATGTGCACATAGACATATGCACCTACAAAAATGCAAGCTTCAACATGTGCACATATCCAAACAAAAGCACACAAAAACATGTATATGCAAACTCATGCATACATGCACACACCAACACACATGCTTACATGCTCAACTATGAACAAACACATGCACACACACACTCATGCACTTGCATAAACATGCACACACACTCACAGAAACATGTACATGCATAAAAACACACACATGCAAACATATAGGCACACACATGGACAAACATGAATGCACACACACATAAAAGCATGCATTCACACTTGTGTGCACACACAATAATACACACACATACATGCATACACATATGTCCATACACACATACACAAGTGCAAGCATAAACACATGCATTCACACATGCACGTATGCACACACTCACACACTCAAAAGTGCACACACTCATGCACAGGCATGCACACACGTGCTCATGTGCATACAAACATGCACACACATTCACATATGCATGTGCACAAACAGGTACAAACATGCAGAAACACTCATATAAATACACACACACATTGACACATGAGCCTACACAAACAAATGTAGATGCAATCACACACATGCGTACTCACAAAAGTATACACACACTCACAAGTACATATACATGCACACCCACACACACACACATGCTCACGTGTATACACACACATGCATACACACAAGCACATGCTCACACATACACACACATGCACGTATGGCTACATACACCCACGCACACTCATGCCCATGCACACATACATGAACACACTCATGTACACGAACACAACCACACACATACACACGTGTGCACACAAAAGCACACACCTACACATGCACACATGCACACACACACACACACATAAGTGTCAATAAACATACACCCACATGCTTGTATGCACACTCACACATACACATTTACGAAGACCAGTATGCATACATGCACATCCACATGCATATAAACACATGCAAACACAGAGAGAGAGAGAGATATATATATATATATATATATATACACACATCCAAGCATATGAGAACACATGAAGACACATGCACACACACATGCATATGCATGCGCACACATACACACAAATCAATCACACACAGGCACACAAATGAGTGCACACTCATGCATGTACACATGTACACACACACATGCATGCTAGTCACAAACATACACTCTTACAAGCACATAAGCACTTAGTTGTACACAAATACATGCCAAACCACACATGCACACTCAAACATATATGTTAGCATGCACACACACAGCAGCACAAACACACACAAACATGCTCACAGACATACATGCACTGACACCCACGAATATATACAAACATGAACACACACACATGATAATGCACACACACACACATGCATGCATGTGCACATGCCAATGCACAAGTACACACTAACACAAGCCAAAATGTATGCATAAATACACACATGCATACACACACATAGGAATACATACATGGCTAGAGATGTGCATGCAATAAATCATGTATGCACACAAATGCACACACACATGCACACACATACACATGTACGCACATGCACACACATGCACAAATACACACATACACTCACATGCATACGTACATGCACACATATGCTCTTACACTAGCGTGCACATTCATACACACACACACTCAAGCACACTCACACACAAATTCACATATGCACATACACACATACACGTGCATGATGACATATATACCAATAAACACACAAACATAGGCACACAAATATGCACACTCATGCTATCACACACACATACATACAAACACATGCACATACACATACATGCACACACATACACACATACATGCATGCACATGCATACATACACTTAGGCACACACACCTCCCCATGCAAATGCACATGCATGCACACATATAAGTAAAACCACACATTTGCATAGAAACATGCACAGATGCATATATACATGGATGCACACACACAAGCACACACATAAACTTGCACATAAGCAATCACACAAACATATAGACAAACACACACACACACAACTACACAAAGATACTTGCACATAAGCATGCATACAGACATGTAGATAAATACACAAACGTATTCCCACATAACTGCATGCACACACACACGCACAAAAACACTTGCACAAGAAAACTCACTTATACTCACACACAAATAAGCACATTAACACACACACACACAAAAGAACTCACAAACACACAAAAATCCCATACAAATATGCACATACACATACACATGTCTACAGACATGCACTCACACACATACACACTTGCACACACATACATGCACGAACGCATAGACATAAGCATACAAACATGCATGCACATGTAGACACCAACAATCATAAGAATGAAGACGAACCAACACACATATACACATGCACATACACAGACGTGCGTGCAAGAAATCATAGACAAAAATACACGCAGAAACCCACATATAGGAACATCCTCAAACATGCACACACACATAAAACCACACACTTGCATACAAACATGCACATATACATGATGCACATAAGCATGCACACTAACAAGCACACACACACGTTTTTGCACATGTGTGCATGCAAACATACACACATGCATAGACACATGCATGCATAAGCACACTCACATGCACACATAAATGCACACATACACACATGCACACATGCACACACATGCACTCACATGCATTCACATGCATAAAAATCCCCTACACATACACACATGCACAAACACATGCATATGTAAACACACACTCACATGCATGCACACACAGTTATGCAAACTCATACACATGTTTGCATGCAAACATGCATACGCACTCAAGGACACACACGTAATCACACAAGCACAAACACTTGCAAAAACATGCAAACACACGTGGAAAAACACATGCCTACACTTGCACAAAAGCATACATGCACATGACACAAGAACACACACATAGTTCTATGAGCACACCCATGCACATGTACACACACTCACTAAGGCACAATGCACATACACACAAGCATATGCAAACACCAACACACACCCACACATATGAATTCTCACACACATGCACATATGCATGCACCGGCAAAGATGCATGTACGTGCATACACACAAATACACATCATGAATGCACATTTACACTGACATCCATAGTGACAACCATAAATACATACTCACACACCTGTACACACCCAAACATGCTTGCACTTGAATGCACGCAAACCCATACAAATGCATGCACACAAATAAATACACACACTCTTACATATGTACATGTGTGCATACACATATACAAATACACGCACATATGCATCCACACACATGCAAGTGCAAACTGCACACACCATCACACAAACATAAAGGAACAAGCCTACCGACACACATGAGCACACACAAAAACTTGCACAAGCAAACACACACACATGCACAACAATATACACATGCGTACACACAAGCCAGTACATATGCATGAACGTGCACACATAAAGATATAACCACACACACTTACACATGTGCATACAACACACCAACATACACACACATGCATGAGTGCACACACACAATGTGTGTACATGACCACACATGCACATGTTTAAATAGACACACACGTAATCACACATGCGTGCTATGTACACACACATATCTACACACATGCACACACACTCATACTCACACATTCACACACACAAGCACACACATGCACACACACTCATACTCACACATTCACACACACAAGCACACACATGCACACATGTTGCACACCTACATGCATGCATGCATATTCTTGGAGAAACAAGTACAAACATGGGCAAACACCCACAAATCCAACCACATAGATGCACATGCACATGCACACACCTACATACACACACATACAAGTACATATAATACGTTGACATGCACACGTATGGATAAACATAAACACATATGCACATGTAGATGTAAAAACACAAGCATCAATTTTCACATAGATGCATGCACAAAAGCATGCATAAACACATACACACACACACACACATGCACAAAAAGGCATGCCCAGGCACACACCTACATACACACATGTACATGTACATGAAGACACATTAAACTATAATCACACATGCTCATTTGTACATGCATACCTATGCACACACAAGCACACATACAAATAAATACACACACTCATGCACATGTACACACACATAAAACACACATGCATACATATGCACATGCACATGAAAAAGCACACACCCACACACATAAGCACCCATATTAACACACATGCATGCAAAAGACACACACACATGCACTCATGCATGTCTGCATAGGAACACACACTTGGGCACCCATGTTTCAGGACATGCATATACATAGACACATGAGACACATCACACACGACAGACACACACACGACCTCATTCACACACATCTATACACACACAAAAGCACACACACAAACATATGAACACACACAAAAATACACACTCATAAATGCACAGGCACACACACATGAATGCAAACTAACACACACATGCATATATATAAACACCCACACACATACACATATCCACACATGCAAGTTTGTAAACATGCATGCACATACAAATATGCATACAAAGAACACATGCGCACATATGTACACACACACACATATACATATATACACACTCATGCACATACATACACACACTCACACATGAACACACACAAACACACACACCCATACACTTACAAGAGCATGCATACACATACATGCATATGCACACAAGCAAACACATATGCACACACACAAATACAAGCAAACCTATGCACACAAACACACACATGCATCCATGCACCCCACACACACACACGTGTGCATGTACACATTTACACACACACACACAAGAGTGCACACATCAATACAAAAGCACATAATGACATATGGTTACACATATGCACATGTATACACGTACACGCACACAAACTCACACACACACATACATATACAAGCAAACACACACGTATACATGCATGCACACACACACACACACATATACATGTATGCTTTCTCATACAAGTAGAAACACACTGGAACATGCATATGCATACACATGCACACACACAAAAAGATGCATGCAAACATGCAAACACACACATATGCACACACACACACTCATATGCATACACTCACATACACGTACACACACATGCATATATGCACAAGCACACACATAGGCACAAGTATGCATGTACACATATATGCACACACACACAAACATGCATGCACCAACACACACATATATTAACACATGCACACACCAACACACATACACATGCACTCATGCACATGCACACATGTAGATGCATGGACACACATGTACATGCACATACACACATAGATATACACAAAAACCAAAACTCACACACATAAGAGTAATGCTTGCACATTAATGCACACGCACACATAAAATATGTACATGCATATAGATGCACATACTAGCATGCATACACAGCCACATATATGCACACACCAATAAATATGGATGTGTGTGTGTGCAAATACATGAACACATGTACATAAGCATGCACATGCATACATAACCAAGAGACAAATGTAGACATATGAACTTGCACACATGCTTGTTGATGCATGCATGCCCATGCATACACATGCACACATGCACACACTCACATAGACTCACATCCACATAGATGCACACTTCACATGCACACACATGTTCAAATCCACATGCATACACAGAAACACAAACAAGCACATGCATATATACATACGCATACACAAACATGCCTTCCCACATACACACACATGCATATGCACACACATGTGAGTGCATGCATGCATGAACACATGTACATACCTATGCACACACATACAAATGCTTGCACACATGCATGCACCAATACACACACAAGAAGACACAAATAGATGAGTACACACACAAACAAACATGCACTCCCATATATACACATGCACACTCATACCCATACACACATGCCCAAGTTGACATGCATAAAAACACATGCACATGAACACACATAAAAACATGCAAACACACACACACCACACACAAGCACTTCTATGCACACATATATGCATATCCATGCACACAAAAACACATACACATGTAAATGTTCGTGCACAAAAATGCACACACAAACACATACTTGTCCAAACCTACACACATGCATGCATATAGGGACACATACGTATATACGTATACATGCACAAGCAAATGCACACATAAAAATGAATACATCAATGCACACATCTACATGCATACACACACACACACACATGTAAACACACACATGCACACATGCATGCACAAGCAGTCATACATACACATAAACACACAAATATGCTCCAATACACACACACACATACACCCATATGTGCAATTATACAGACAACACACTCACACAAGCACACACATGCACATGCACACACACTCACACATATAGATGGATTGGAACACATAGATAACAAGCACAAATGCACACACAAACAAGGAAACACATGCACAAATACACACACCCATACACATGCATTCATACACATAAATAGACTCACACGCATATGCACACACACACAAAAACATGCAAACACACACATACATGCACACACAAACTCACACACATGTAAATATGCATGCACGAAAAAGC
This sequence comes from Vanilla planifolia, assembly GCA_023846275.1. Taxonomy (NCBI): domain Eukaryota; kingdom Viridiplantae; phylum Streptophyta; class Magnoliopsida; order Asparagales; family Orchidaceae; genus Vanilla; species Vanilla planifolia. The sequence goes on from JAIUJO010001695.1 coordinate 78,194, forward strand.
ACATGCACATACATGTGCACACAAACACATACCCATGCACACGTACACACTTGCATGCATATAGGCACACAAATATATATATAAATATACATGCACAAGCATATGCAGACATAGGCATGCATGCATGAATGCATACACCTACATGCACACACTCACATGCACACACACACACACATGCAAAACACACATGCATCCATGCATGCACAAGTAAGCATACATATATACACACACACACACAAATATACACATACTTGTAGCTATGCAGACAACACACTTGTACATGCACACACACTCACACACGTGAATGCATGGGCACACATAGATGAACAAACATAGATGCACACACAAACAAGAAAACACATGCACACACCCACACACACACACACACACATTCACGCACATAAATAGACTATCATGTGCATACACATGCACACACACCAACACATGAACACTAATGCACAAACACATATAAACACACACACATTCATGTATAGACACACAAGCACATGAACACATGCACACACGAACCCACCCATACACATGCGCACATGGACGTGCACGTTCAAAAAAAGACAAACACACATATACACATATGTACACATACACAACAACTCATGCCCAAACACACACACAAACACACACACACACACACATATATATATCTATACACACACACACACACATATGTGAGTACTTAAAAATACATACACACACGTATGCAAATGAGTATGCATGAACATGCACATATAAATATAAACACACATAAACACAAGCATAAAAACATAGACACCTATACAAACACATACACAGAAACACAAAAACATGCACACACACATGGACATACCTCACATGCATAGGCACAAGCACACAAACACATACAACCACTCAAGCACACACATGCACACACAAATACAAGCTAACACACACATGCACACACACACAAATGCATGCACATGCATGTGCAAAGGTATAGACATCCATACACATAGGATCACACTCATGCACACACACATACACAAAAACATGAGCACACACACACATGCATAGACATAAATACATGCACACACACATGTGCATAAACTAAAAGAGATGTTGAAGCACACACTCATGCACTCACACACACATATGCAAACATATGACCATGCTCATACACAAATGAAAACACACACTCACACATCAAGGCACACAGTGATGAGTGTACTAACACACCCACGTGCAAGTGAACATAAACACAAATGCATACACACATTGAAATGCACATGCACATGCACAAACACACACACATATATACACATAACCAAACAATACTTATGCACATAATTGCATGCACTCACACATAAATGCTTACACGCATATACACATGCACACAAACATAAATGCTTACATGCATATACACATGACACAGATACACATGCACACACACACATGCAAACATACACACATACACATACAAACACACAAATACATACAAATGTAAAAGCATGTACACATGCACACACATATGCAAAATCAAAAAGACACAAGCACACACATTCATATGTACATAAAGACACGTGAATGTGCACATGCACAAGTAAATAAACATGCACATACATTGGCATGCACACACATACAAACAAAAGTACATAAACACAAATGCACATACACTCATGCATACACTCACATACATAGGCACAAAAACATAGAAATGCACAAACACATGTATAGGGCATGCACACACATGCACATACATGAATAAAGACACACACATATACATCTACACACAATAACACACACACATGCACATGCACACACACCAATGCACTTCGACACACGCATACACATGCATACAGAGGCACAAACATATGCTGACCCACAAAAACAAGTGAGTACACACATACACACAAACACATAGTCATACATGCACACATTAACACACACATTCATATATAGACACTTGCACAAACACATGCATATTTGCACACACACACACACACACATGTGCACACACATATGCAAACACACATAGACCAAAACATGCATTCATAGACACACAAGCATGCACGCATACACACAAACCCTACACACAACCACATAAATAAACACAATGGAACACTCGTACCAACATATGCACACATGTGCATGTTTGAAGATTGGCAAACATATGTACGTGTACACACTCATGTGCACACACATACACCTACACACACTCCTACACATACATACACACATACACCTACAAAGACATGCACAAGCAAACACACACACATGAACACATGCACACACACACATGCCTGCACCCAAGCATAAGCATATACACACACATACACACAAGTATATACACATGGACACAGTCACATGCATACAGACAAAAACATGCCCACATATGCACCAAATTAGGCACTCATAAGCACACTCTAGAACAAGCACACATAGACACATTAAAACACATACAAGTACATACACTAGCATACACACATGATTGTGTATAGGTATGCATGCCCATGCACACACACACACATACCAACACCCACACACACTCATAAACATGCATGCACAACACACAAACATGCAAATGCATGTGTACGTACACACACACACATGCTTGTACACATAGATAGACACTCATACACACATATGTACACATACAAATATGCACATGCATGCATGTCCAATTACATATACACAAGGGCACACACTTAAACATGTGCACATACACAAAATCATATGCACAAGTACACACACAGACACATACACAAACAGCCTCCTCACACACACATGCATCCATAGACACACACATATACACACACACATGTGCGCACATACATACATGCACACAACCACACCGACATGCACATACACACGAACACAAATACTCACACACACATGCACACTCACATATACATACACGTATAAACAATCTTACACAAACACATGGAGAAATGCACACACAAGTGCACATGCACATCCAAATGTATGTACACCTACATATACTCACACGTACACACATGCACACATATACATGCACACACACTCACATACATATACACATACTCATGTATGTAAACACGCACATATACACACAAACACTTAGATGCACACACTAACATGCATACACATGTGATCCTACATGAACACACACACAAAAGTGCAAGCATGCACACAAGCACACATATGTATACACACACATATGTACAAACATGCATGTGCATGCACACATGAAAGAACACTTACATGCACACACATACATACATATGTGAAAATGCACATAGACACATACACCCATAACATGCATACACACATAGGTACACACATAAGTACATACACAAGAAAACATAGCACACACATTGACATACACACCCACACATGCACACACACACACACATCAAACATACACACATACATGTACACATAGAGACATGCATATCCATAGACACACACACATACAAAAGGCATGAGCACACATACACACATATACAACTACACACATAGGCACACATATGCACACATCCACCCACCCACCCCCCCCCCCCCACACACACAAACACAAGAATGCTCATTTGCATGTATACACACACACACACACACACTTGTATAATTACACACAAACCCCTCACACACATGCCCATACACAAAGATACACTTCAATGCATATATGCCTACACACACACACTTGTGTACACATGCACACACTCACACACACATGGAGCACACAGATTCACACATGTACAAAGAGACACACATGCATGAGCACACACACGTGCACCCAAGTGAATAAACAAGAAAACAAATGCACACAGACAAACGCATGCATCCACACATGCATACACATGTAAGCACACAAAAAGTCACCCCTACACAAAACATATGGAGACATGCACACGTGCACATGTCCACACAAAATATGTGTACAAACACGCACACACACATCCATGCACATGCAAACACGAACAAATATATGGACATCGTTGCACACATGTGCATGCACAAATGCATGTGCACACATTTCGATGCATAGTCGCACACACATGCCTATACACATAGACACACACTCACACTCAAAAACACACACACCCAACCACATATGCAAAAATGCAAACACATGCACACACTCATGCGCACACATACATACACATGCATACATACACACAAAAACATGCACTGTGCACATGCAAGCACAAGCAGATGAGCACACAAGCACATGCACACACATGCACTACCATATGCACATGCACACACACACATATAAGCTCATACGAATGCACACATACATGCCCACACACATATGCACATGGTTGTACACACACACACATGGACACTTATGCACCCAAGCACATGCACATAAACATATACACAAATATTTTTGCATGAGATGCATGCACACACACAACCACATGCACATGTTAACAGGCACACATACACACACATGTGCACATACACTCACACACATGCACACAAACACATAAGCACACCCACATGCATGCATAAGCACATGTGCATATGCATGCTTGCAAGTACAAACACACATGCATGCCTATATAAACACATACACACATGCACCCACTCATGTATGCACACACACACATAGATGAATGCACATGTATACCTATACACACAGACATGTAGACACACACACACTCATACATATGCATATACACATGCACATGTGCACACACACACATGCACATGCAAAAGCACACACACACCCATGTTGATAGATGCATAATATGAACACAAATATGCTCTTAAACACACACATAGGAACAAATGTGTGCACAAATAAACATATACACACACACACAAACACATGTACACCTATACACAAACATCCACACACACACACCCATACATATAGACACACATGAATGCATACACATGTGATCACACACATGCATATAAATGGACACTCACACATACATACACACACATGGGTACACACACAGATGCATGCACATTCAAAGACACGTACAAAGATACACACACACATGCACAGACACACATATGCAAACACATAAGCACTCATGTGAACACACATGAGCACAAACGCACACTCACATATATGCAGACACAAATGCACACTCATATATATGCACACACAAATGCAAATGAACACACACATGTATATATAGGCACACATAGATGCAACCACACACATGCACACAAGCACACAAGCACAAAAACATCAACACAAATGTGTCAAATGCACACCCACCAACCACACATACATGCTTGCATGCACACACATATGCCAATCCACAATTGCAGATATACACATTCCCATGCACAGACACACACTTATATGCATGCACACACACCCAACCACACATGTACATGCACGCACACACACACGTATCAAAGTAGATCCATGCATACACATACAAACACAAACAAACACAAGTATAGGATTACAAACATGCTCACAGACATGCACACATGCATAAATGCATATTCATGCACACAAACACATGCACATATGCTTGCGTGCAAACACACATACACAAATCATGCACACAAGCATAAGCACACACACACACATGTTCAGACACATGCACATGCACAAGCACCAACATGCACACATGCTCGCATACACAAACATGTACATGCATACATCCAAGCAAAAACATACACTTGCACTTGTACATACATGCATACACACATGCACCCACACATGCATGCACACACACACATAGACTCATCTTAGACATACATGCACACACAAATACATTCATGAAAATGCACACACACATATAGGTAGAACTACACACATATAAACACACACACACACATGTGCATACATAAACATATATAAATGTACAAGCATACACAAAAACATGTAGTCATGCACACCCACACACACATAACTATTCACATGCATGCATGCAAACACACACATACACATACACAAAAATATGCACATAAACATAAGCATAAGTGTACAGACATGCCCACACACTATCATACATACATATAGGTGCATGTATATGTTGACACACATGCATACACACACATGTGTGTGAGCACACGCACCCACAACCAGACATGCACACACACTCGCATGCATGCATGCACACAAGTACACATGCATACACCCATACATACACACATTCAGACATGTATGCATGTATACACACATATCTATATGCATAAAAGCATAAATACACACACAAACACATGTGCAAACACATGCATACATGGAACTCAAACACAAACACACACATGTACACAAATAAAAAATATTCACACATACACACACACACACACACACTTATACACATGTTTGCATGCACACACATATGCTCAAACACTTGTGCATGCATACATATGCACACACATGCACAAACTTATGCACACTTTTGTTTGCATACGCATACATGCAAAACCACATGCATATGCATACACATACACATGCACACACACATATACAAGCAAGTACTGATAGCCACACACACACACACGCATGCAAACACACATACAATGACAGGATGCACACATACATGTACACACATGCACACACACACACACATACACACATGTGCAAGCACATGTACATACACACAAATAGACATAAACACATTCATAGACACACACACACACACTTACATGTGCATGTGTTACTCACACACAAACCCACACAAATGAACACATATATTCACAAATGCAAGTGCACATGCACATGCATCCACACTCACACACACATGAATAGTCATGCACACAAACACAAGCATGCATAAGCTTGCATGCACACACACATTCACACATGTAAACATGTATAGAAGCATATGTATGCACATGCATACAACAATCACATACACATAGACACACACATATGCACATACACACAAATACACACATACACACACACATGCATACACATGCACTTGCACATATGCACATGCGTGTTTGCAAACACAAAAACACATGTACATTCATACACACAAATGTATGTACACATAAGCACTCATACATGCATGCACATACAGCACATAGACCAACTCACACAAACACATGCACAAAAACACAGACACATGAAGACATGCATGCATACACATGCACACGCTTATAGAGGTGCACATACATATGCATGCAAATAGGCATGCACACTTGCGAACACACATGCACGCAAACACACACACATGCACACATACAGACACACATAAACACATTCACACACACATAGACACAAACACATACACACATCGCACATGCACACAAATACACACATACACATGCCTATATAAAGACACAATCATGTAAACATGCATAAACATATGCCCATGCATAGTCACATATATGCATGCCCATTCACAAACACACTCAAACAAACTCACATGCACACACATGCCCAACCACACATGCATACACACACATGCACTCATGCATGTAGACACATGCACAATCATGCAAACACACATGTAAAGGCTAATAGACATGCTCACACACATGCACAAGCATGCACACACACACACACATACACATGCATGGACATTTACTTGCACAGATGCACACTCACACATATGCATGCTACTCGTACACACAAAGACACACATGCTTGCATGCACACAAACATATACACGCACAAGCATGCACGCACTCACACCTACACACACATATGCACAGATACACACATGCATACACACACACATACACCTAAACATGCATGCACTTGCATGCTCATACAACACACATGAACATACATGCATGAAAGCATAAAGACACACGTGTACTAGTACACAAAGACATACATACACACATGCACCCACACAAGCATGCACACATGCACACATAGACCAATGTGCACACACATGCATGCACACACACACTGACGTGCATATACAAATGCACATGCATACACACATACACACACTCATAGACATGTATAGGCACATGCACATTCACATAGAAATGCACATACATCCACATTTGCACAAACACATACACATGAACAAATTCACACATACATGCACAAGCACACAAAAAACACATCTAGTCATGCATGCAAAAACACATGCAAATGCACACATAGATGCACATACACACACAAACGCATGTATAGAAGCACAGACATGAACACGCACATGATTATAAATACATGCACAGTGCACACACAACCCATGCACATGCAATCTCACACACACCCACAACTAGGCATACACATACACACTTGTACATGCACTAGTATGCATGCACATGCAAGCCTGTGCACATACATGTAGACACCCACACTCCTACACACACACACATTCACATAACTATGCATGCACACACACACACACATGCACAAACACATGCACACCTGCACTAATGCACACACACATACAAACACATACACTCACATGCAAAAAAACTCGCAGATGAATAAACACAAACACCCATGTGTACGTAGACACACATGCTCAAGCACACACATGCACATATAGCCAAACACACGCACACACACACACACATACACATGCAAGCACCCATAGCCAAGCACAGTCACACTCATACACACACACACATAGATAAGGATGCACTCACAAATGTGTGCACATACATGCACACATGCACACGCACATATACACACACACCAAAAAGCATAGTTTTGTACACATATAGACATACACACACACACATACACATGCACCACACACATGCACACATGCTTGCATGCATACACAAACTCTCACATAAATGCATAGGAGCTTGTGTATACATGTACATGCACATAGATGTACACAAACATATACGCCCATGCACACACACACAGGCACATGCACCCACACACACAAACACCCATAACAACCCATATACCTATACACATGCATGCATAGCACACATACATGCACATTAGCACCCACTCATACATGCACCAAAGCTCACACAAATACACACATAACGCACAAATACACATGAACACACACACAAAAGTTCAAGCACACATGCTGCACCCACACACAGACAAGCGCACATATACGCACATGCACACAAATACACAAACATGCACACCGACAAAAACACCCCCTCCACACAACACACTTTTATACACATGCACACATAAACATATGTAAGCAAACATGCACACTTATGGGCACAGACTTTTGCAAATGCACATAAACAAGCATGCATGCACATACTTACACAAAAATGCACACCTATGCACAACATGCACTCACACACATACGCACATGCACAAGCACACATGTACACACATAATAAAAGAACACTCATGCCCACACACAAAAGCACAAAAATATGTGCACCCACACTAACATTTGTATAAGCACACACACATGCACACACTTACACAAAAAAGCACACACACATATACACATATTCACATACTTACCCTCCCATACACACACATACATTGAAACTCACACATAAGCACACACACACACACACATGCACATGCACATGCAAACAAGCACAATTCACCAATGTACATGCACAAGAATGCACACACGTGCATGCATTCGAACACATTGATGAGCATAGACACACAAATACATACACATGCATCCTCTCAGACACACACACAAATGCACCCAAATGCTTTGGCACATACAAACACACACGTGCACATGCGCTCACATGCACACACACTTGTGCATGCACATATGCACACACACATGAAGCCACCCCTGAACACAAACCCATAATTACTCATGCCTATGCACACACACTCACATACTACATATAGACATGCACACACACATGTACACACACACAAGCACATGTACACACACACACATACACACACAAATTCATATGCACCTATACACTCACATGCACATGCACCAAAACACAAACAAATGCAACCATGTACACAAAAATACAAACAGACAATATGCACACACACACATGTATAGATACATGCACACACACTCTTGCATGTCCCCATAGACATAGACCCATACATGTACATACTTCCAGACATCCCCCCACATAGAAATACACACATGCACAAAAAACACATATGCACATATACACTTACGCATTGAGATGGAAACATAGAGTCACATACAAACACCCATTCACACATACACACACACACACACAAGCATGCATTGGCATATATATACGTATGCATGCACAAAAAACTAAACAAGCACAAATGTGCACCCATGCACATGCACATAGGTATACACACATGCACCCACATGAACAAATATGAACACATTAATAGACATACATAAAAATACATGTGCACACACACTTACATGTAGACACACACATACATACACACATGCAGTCACACATGCTCACATACAAATGCATAAGCACACAAACATGCTTAGAGACACACACACGAACATGAATGCATACCCACAAGTACAAATACATGCACACTCACACATGCATGCACACAAAACGCACACACATGCTCGCACACAAGCACACATATGCACACAAATGTAATCATACACATACACATGCCAACATAATAGAACACACACCAGCACAAACATACTGACATTCAAAAATACTAGCACACATGCACAAATGCACAAACACACACATACAAAAGAATACACACATGTATACACGTGTGCATGAACATACACATGCATACACTAAAAGGTATGCATGTATTTACATACACACGTGTGTTCATTTGAACACACACAAATGTATACACACAAACATACACACATATACATAAATGCACACACATATATGTATATACACATGCATACACACATAGACACACACACACATGCATGCATGCATGAGGGCACACACACATGACACACACTCACATGCACACCCACAAAAACATACATGCAGATACCCATACACACATATGAACACACATGTACTAAAATGATCACACACATAGACACACACAAATGTGCACAAACTCACAAAATGCACACATACCCATGCACACACTCACTAACACATGCATATATGCAATCATGTACACACATCCATAGACACACATGCAGGCATATACAAAGGCCACATGCACACACATGTTCATGTGCATAGGCATGCACACATTCATGTACAAATAAACAAGCACAGATGCACACACATATGAACAATCACACATGTACTCATGCACACACACACATGCACACAAACACATGTACAATCACACACGCACTCACACAAGAACACACACACACACACACACTCATATGCACATAATCACACCCATGAACATGCTAAAACAACACACACTTCCACTTACACACAACTGCATGCACACAAACATATGTATAAGCAATGCACAAACACTCATATATGCACACCTATATGCACACACACACACACACATGCATGCATGCACTAGCACAAACACCATCATAAATGCACACAAACACACTCACACATGCACACACACACACACACACACACTTGCACATATGCACACACAGGCACACACATGCAAACATAAATGCACATACGAGCACACACATGAACTCATAAAAACAAGCACAAACATGTAAATGCACATGCATAATGACATAAAAGCAATGTGTGCTATCACATGTAGACAAAACTACACACACACATATGTTTATGTGCACACATATATGCACACTCATAAACACTTGCATAAACCCACATAAATGAACACACAGTCACATGTGTGTGCATGATCACATGCACACTCACACACATGCATACAGATGCACACACACATGCATACACATCCACAACACAAAAGCATGCACACATATGAACCCACATACACACATATGCACATAGAAATGTCAGAATAATCAAAAACATGCACACACATGTCCACACACATAGATGAAACACAAACATGCTTGTGCACACATGCACACATGAACACAAATTCACATGCATAGACACACACACAAGCAAACACTCTTACACACATAAGAAAGTACTCACATACACATGAAGACACTTACACAGTCATACACATGCACACATGCACCCCCACACACACACACTTATGTTATATGAATGCACACACAAACATGCACATGCATGAACACATAAACACACTAATACACATGAACACACATGCATGCACCCACGCACACATTTGTTTATGTCCACATGCAAAAATGTATGTTGATGTGCACACACACCCCTACAAACTCACATAATTGCACACACATGCAAGCCCTTACACAAATTCACACACACACATATACACGTATGCATTCATGCACATGCATGCAGTCGTACACACACACATATGTAAATACATGCATGCATGCAACAACGAACACATACATGTATACACAAGCAAAAAAACAATTATACTCATAGGAATACACATGCACATGCACAACTATACACATACAAACACAAACACAAGCACATAGGCACACACACATTCACACACATGTCTCCACACACAATAACACACATGCATGCATACACACACAAAACACTATGCTCAACCCTTACACACACACACATACATAGGTAGACACAAACATGCACATATGAACATGCACATACATACACACATGCGCATACACCCACACAAACACATACAACCACAGAGCCCTACCAAAACCCTCGCACACATGCATGTGCACACCAATGCACACATGCAAATGACCATGCATATACATAGGCACACCCACACACACACGCACACAAACCTACACATAGTAAAACACATGCACATGTAGACTCACACATATAACCTTGCATACACACTCACATGCACACAAATGCATGCACACACATGCTCACACGCATACACAATAGCACACACAAATTCATGCACATGCTAACACACACACACAAATGCACACACACATGCATGCACTTACATACACATATAGTTGGATAGGGGTACACACATGCATATCCATAGGCATACACACACACACACTTATACATATACTCACACACATGCACTTCAACACACATAGACATGCATGCATGTACATACACACACACACACATACACACATGTACAGACATGCATGAACACACACACATGTGCATACACAATAACATGCTTGTATGCTTGCACAAGCACACAAACACACATAAACTCTAGCACCCATGCACACACACACACAAATCTTTACACACAAGTGTACACACATGTGTAGACATGTAAACACATACATCTACAGACACAAACAATCTCATGCTTGTCCATGGCACATGCAAGTCACACATAAGAAAATAAATAGAACCACACATACACACAAACACACTCACGTGCACAAACTCACACACATACAAACACATGAAATCACACATACATTCACATGCACACACACACTTACACAAGCACATACCCTTTCATAGACTTGCACACTCACACAAACACGCATAGACACATGCATATATGCAAACACATGTGTGTGCACACTAGCACACTTATGCACACAAACACACACACATGTAAACACACACATACACACATACACATGCATGCACACACAAACACCAAATGCACACACACATATTCGTGGATGCACAAGCAAAGAAATGTACACACACACACACACCTACAAATGCACTCCCACACACACATCCATATACAGACAAACCAACACATATACACACATGCATGCACATTTGTACATGTTGGAAGACACACATAAACATATACACATGCATGTGCACAACTACTTAGGCACTTCCACACTCACACACACACAAATGTACATAACACATGCACAAACACACGCACATACACCCATATGCACATGAAGACAAAAACAACCTCTCACACTGACACGCACATAGACATGTGATAGCATGCACAAACATATGTGCACACACATAACCACACACACACAAATGAAAATACACACACATGCACACACACATGTGTGTGCTCACATATGCACATGCATGCATACAAATGAACACTTATATGTACATGCACATATACACCTAGACACCACCTCATACACACACAAACACATGCATACACATGTGCACATATGCACAAACTCATATGCATATATGCTCAAACACACACACACATATACAACACTTGCATACACAAGTAAACAACACAAACAAAAACTTTTGCACATATGTATGTGCATAACCACACACACACACACATATGCACACATCTACAACATATCCATGCATTGATAATTACAAACATGCACACACACACATAGACATTCATGCACATGCACATGAACATTCTCACACAAGCACAAGTGCACAAACATTAGAAGTGCACATACACACATGCACACACACTTGCATAGAATCATGCACAAACATGCACGTACATGCACAAGAACACTCATACACACACATACATGCACACAAAGTTGCATGTGTAAGCACACACACTAATGCACACAAGCACACTAGTACAAAACAAACATATAGACACACACAAATACACATACATATACATAGGCATGCACGTACAAACCTATATGCACGCACACAAACATACTCACACACATACATGCATGCAAACACGCACAAACATATACATACACCCGTAGACACATGCATACACACATCGAAATGTAGAAACACTTGCATATGTACACAAAACACATGCATATGCATAAGTACACACATGGATGCACACACATTCATGCACAAGCACACACACTCATGCACAAGCACACATACATACATAGAAATAGAACTACACATGCATAAATGTACACAAGCACATGTAAACACAAGCACACATGCACACACATGCTAGCACACACACACACAAACATTCACACACATATACATTCACATACATACAAGCACAACCATGCTCAAACACCCATTAAAATACATAAAAATGCACATGTGTGCACACTCATATGCATGTATGCATGCACACATACAAGAAAATATACATACAGACACATACACGCAAACACATATGCATAGACACATGCATGCACATGCACATCTACACATATGCACACACCCACATGAACACACACATACAAACATGCACACACACACACACATGTGGTCCCAAGCACACAAATGCACGTGCACACACACATATGTGTGTACCCATGCACACATGCAAATGTGCACGGATAATCACACGCACATGCCTACATACATGTACACAAACTAACATGCACATGCAAAGCACATAACCACACTGACATACATTGATAGAGACACATGCACATACCCATGCACAAACACATGCACACATATGCACAAATGCATGCATCCATATGCACAAATACATGAGCATGCACATGTACAAGTAGACATACACACAAACATACACATGCATAAGCAAGCACACACAACATACGTTTGCACACACTCTCACACACACATATATTCACATGCATAAACACACGCATGAAAACACACACTTGCACATGCTCGTACACACACACACAATCATACAAACATACACACATGAATGTCCTCACACACAAACACAAAGACACCCACACAAACACAAAAATGCCCACAGGAATGCTCAGAGTGTAAATGCACCCATGCATAATCACACATGTAGACATTCACACATGCATATAAGTAGGCATGAACACCCGCACATGCATGCACAAACACTTGCACACATAGGCATGTGCACACATACATGCATGCACACCCACAAACATTAAGCATGCATGCACATGCACCAAAGCAAAACACACACGCATGCACACACACAAACATATCCATATACATGGACACACACATGCACTAATGCACACACACACACACACATACATGCATTAACACAAATGCATACACACATTTACATACACGCATGCACACACCCATAAACATAAGCACCCATACTTGGACACACATGTAAAAAGCACACTCAAACACATGCACACTTATACACACTCACATGGATAGACATGCAAAAACATGTATGCACACATGAACATATAGGCACACAAGTGGACATGTACACAGACACAAATGTAGAAACAAACACACACATTCACACACATGCATGCACACGGAAGTGTAATCTCACATGCCAAAATGTACACACACACACAAGCACACATACCTGCACAGGTGCAAATGCACATGCATACGCCACAAACGAGCACACACACACATGCAAACCTACAAACACATGCACACCCAATACCCACACACCTGCATATATGCACACACACACACACACAAACATCCAATGCTTGCACATAAACACACACATGTGTGCACATGCACAAAACATATATACACAAGCATGCACACAAAGATACACACATATGCATGCACACATAGATAGCCACCTATCCACTCATATGCATGTTTAAGCATGCACACATATACATTCTTGCACACACATAGCACACACACACATGTGTGTAGTCACGCACAAACACACAAAAACACATATGCACACATGTACACATACACGCACGTACACTCAGACACCCAATCACAAATACAAGCACTCACACCCACACATATAAACACAAGCATGCATGCACAAATGAAAGCACACCTATACGGAGACATGCAAATATGCAGACACACACATGCGCATACAGGCACAGCATCACACATAAAAGTACACACATACGACCATAGACACACATGCTTGCACACACACACATGTAAACACACATACACACATGATGACATGCAAACATATACATGCAAGAACAAACACACACACATATGTATACATATATGAGCACACATATTTGCACACACATGCATGCACACAAATGAGCACTTGCACACAAACATGCACACTCACACACAAACACACATACATACAAGTGTTAACACACACACACATGCCCATGGATAGGCCCACACTTTCCTATGTGCAAACTCAAATGTACACTTATCCAACTATGAATGCACACACACACACACACATGCACACATGCACACAAATGCACACCTTCACACACACATACTTACAAACATAAACAGACACACAGACACGCAAGCATGCATGCACCCATGCACACACATGCATATGCACCTGAACACATATGCACAAGCACAAGCACACTCACACATATGGACACTCACATGTACAGGCTCAAACATGAACACACACGTGCACACAGGCACGCACATGCATATACACACACCACTACCACACAAAATCATGTGCACAATAGCATGCACACACATGTTTGCATAAGTACATATATAAACAAACATGTATACATGCACACAAATACACACACGCACACATATAAGCTTGCACACAAACATACTTTAATGCATACAAAAACAAAACACACACATGCATAAATATGCACATGCACACCTACATGTGCATGCATGCATAAAAACATGAACATGCAAGTGTATGCATGCACACATATAGAAACACATTTGAACATACACACATGTGCTGATACATGCACGCATGGACACACATATAAATGCATAAACACATGCACACACACACATACCCATGTGAGCATGTAGACACTTGCACACACACGAGCAAGGTCATCTACATTCACACACACGTGCTTGTTCGTAGACACGCACACACACATGTTCACACACACTTGCAAAAGCACACACGTACTTGAACAAATACACAAACACATGCACGCACATGCACACAAATATAGGTAGAAACACATGTAGATAGGCACACACACCTACACAAACACACTCATGTGCACATAATATATGCTTACACACACAAATGAACGTACATGTACACACGCATACTCATGCACACATACAAGCACACACACGCATATGCACACACATGTGCACAAACACACACACATGCTGATATAAACACACAAAGAAATACATGCACAAGCACCCACAATCATACATGCACACACACATGCAAGTGAGCATGCACACACATGCACACTTTTCACAGAGGCATGCACACGCACATTCACATGTGGGCACATCCACACTCACACACACACACACACGTAGCATACACTCTCATACATGATCATGCACACTTGCATCCTCTCACATGAGCATGCACACACGCATACATGCACTCACACTAATGTGCATACACACTAACACACACACATTCACATGCATGCAATCACACGCACGAATGCATGGACACAAGCACACATGTACTCTACCACACGCACACATCGACACACCCCACACACACATGCAATACAACACACAAACATAATCAAGCAAACATGTACAGACACATACAAACACGCACATGCATACTTACACATACTTCTAGACACACTCATACACACACATGCACCCATGCACAACATGCACTTGCACACACATGCACCAAAACTCGTACCACATACACACAACTTTATGCACATGCAAACGCACATATCCACACAAGCACATAGGCATGCATCCATATGCATACTCACACATAGGCATGCACACACTTGTATGCCCACATACACAATCACACATGCACAAAGACACATACATACACAAACAAATGTACTAGAATAAATAGAAGAACACACACACATACACATTCATGCTTGAATTCAAACATGCACATGCACACACAAACTCATGCACTCACAAAGGCACCCAAACACACCAATGTACATACATACTTACACACATGTGCATGCACTTGTATAGGCACACACACACAAATGCACTAATGCACAGGCAGACATATACACACGTGGATGCATACGTAAACATGTACTTATGCATAAATGTACACACACATACATGCTAACATGCATTGATGAGAACACATTGAAGCACATTTAAATACACATAGATGCATGCTTATGTACTCACACATGAACGCATGCACACACACATGCTCACATGCACAAACACACACACCAATATGCACACACCCTTACACACTATGCACAATCATACGCGCACACACTCGTGCACATGGTCACACACACATGCACACACACACATGCATGCATGTACACACAGTTACACACACATGAACATCACCATACACATGCATGTACACATGCACATGTGCACACACATATGCATTCGTACATCCATGCACTCACATGCACATGCACATGAACACAAACACATGCATGCACACACACACATGCACGACTACAAATACATGCACATACACACACACGTAAAAATGCACACATGCACACACACACACATGCACCATACGAACACATGCACAAACACATACACATGCATAGAAGCACACACCTACACACATGTACACACAAAAACACACATCCAAAGATATACCTACAAACACATATGCACAAACAAGCATACATATGCACATGTACACACAAATGCACACACACACAAGGACACGTGCATGTACACATGTACACACACATGCACACACATATGTCTACAAATATGCACTCATGCATGCATATGTCCGCACACACACACACAAACACTCAGATACATACATAAGCATGCACATGCATATGTAGACATACACACACCAACATAAACACACTTAAACACCAGCACATACATATATATGCACATGCATGCACACACATATGCATAGACACACATAGATTCATACACACATGCACACATCTGCACAAATGCAATCACATGCACACACAACTATGCATAAATACACACACACATACATGCATGCACATGCTTGTATACATACATGCATGCATGTAGGCATGCACACACACACATGAATGATCATGTAAACACATTATCACACACATGTATGATCATGCGAACACACTGACACACACATGCACATACACATACACATTCATATACATGACCAAGCAAACACATGCACACTTACACACATGCATGGAAGCATGCACATGCACACACACAAACACATGTACACAAATAAACACATACACACTGTACATACATACATGCAGAACCTCACAAACATGAACATGTACATACAAAAGCATAACCATGCACACACGTACGCATACACACAAATACACACACATGTATGCACACGAACACGCACACACACACCTACTGACACATAGACAAGCACACGCAGAAGCATACCCAACACACAGACATGCACACATACAAACTTATGCATAAGAATGCACACAAACAAAACACAACACAACACACATGCATAATCACACATGCTCTCACACCCATATACACAGACACACTTGCATGCACGCACACACCTACTAACACAAACATACACACATGAATGCACACATACAAATACACACAGATGTGCATTGACATGCAAATGCTCACACATGCAAACCCATAAGAAAACACATGTGCATCCATTCACATAGACATGCACGTACACAAGCAAGCACTCACACCCAGACAACCACATATGTGCACACACATGTATGTATACACATATTCACACATGCACACACACTCACACACACACATGTAAAAGGGCCCACAAAATGCACATGAACACACACACACACATTCACATATGTGTGCATCCACACACACACATGCATATGTACACAACACACATGTTGACATGCACATATGCACAACCCACAACACCTTCACTTGCACACAAACTCACACATACACACACATATACACACATGCTTACACATACACAAACATTCAAAAATGCATGCACATGCACACACATATTCACTCAACTATGAATAGACATACACACATTTACATGCATGCTTGCATAGGCACACACACTTGCATAGACACATACATACACATACATAAATGCACACACTCACACATGCATACATACTCATAAACAGATAATTATGCACAAACATGTGCATAAACATTTGCACGCATGCATGCATAAACACACATGCACAATCGTGCACCTAAACACACACATGCACACATGCAGAAACACACACAAATATACACACAAGAACCCCACACACACAAATGTCCTCACATGAACACACATTAAGATGCACTCATGCACACACACATGCATTCACACAAACACCCACATGTTTCCACACACACAAATGCACATATGCACACATGTGAACCCACACACACATGTGCTTGTGTGCATGTGAACACATACACACATATGTACATAGGTCCACAAACACACGTACATGCACATGCACACACATGAAAATGCACTCAGAAGCAAAACCACACACAACACAAACTTGGATGAGCACATACACATACATGTAGACTCACACACACATACTAACATGCATGTGCACAGCAACATATGCATGCATGATTATATGCTAGCACACACACATGCATAATCACAAAAACATAGACACACAAAAAAACATACACACATATGCACAAGTATACACACACAATAACACATACAAGCACACATGCACACATGCACACATATACAAACATGCATTTATACTCACATGTGTGCTCACTCAAACTCGTAGTCCCATGCACACATAGACACACACCCACACACACTCTCACTCACACACATGTATACACACTTACACACACACACACAAATGAACATGCAGGCACAATTCACACACATACAACCACACGCTCACAAATGCGCATATGCACAAAAAATGCACACATATGTGCATGCGAATGCATGTGCAGAAGCACACACATGAGTACACACACACTCGCATACACACCCACACACACGAACACACACACATGCACAAACACATGTCCACACACACATGACAATGCACACACATTCTAATGCACGCACACATGCACTCATCTACATACCCGTAGATAGAAAAGCACAAATACAAGAGCACACGAAAATACATGCATAGACACACACACACACTCATAGACACCCATATGCACACACAAAATCACACATGCACATGCACACATATGCACAACGCACGTACACAAACATGCACATGCATGCACAACCACACACATATGCATATTGGCCCACATGTACATACATACCCAGGTACACACACGAACACAAACATGCACACACATAAGCACATACATAAACACACATGCCCACACATGCACACATGGACACACAGACACATACATACAAACATAGATGCAAACACATTCACATAATAAAAAATGTATATGCACATGCATGCCCAGAAACACATGCACATCTATGCTTGCAAGCTTGCACAGCATGCAAACATGTAGTCAACCCACACACACACACACAAGAATGCACACACACAGGCACATATATACATAGCCTAACACAAACATACACACAAGCACATACACGTACAGACCCATGCACACATGACACACACAAAAAACATGTAGGCGCACACATACACACATGCACATGCATAACCACATGCACAGGCACAACACATGCACAAAGACATGCACATACATGCACATGTACACATGCATACACACATACACACACAAACACTCATGCACACACACACACACAAATAGTCATGCACACACACACTCACATGGACATAACCTTGTACACACACAATCATGCACTCATGCGCTTGCATGGACACAAAAATGCACACACACATGCACACAAACACAGACATGCAAAACATATGCATGCATGCACATGAACACTCGGAAACAAATACACCCACACATGCACACATAGATGCACTTGCACACACTTACATGCATAAAAGCGTAAACACACACACATAAACACACTCATATACACATGCACACGAAAATGCAAACAAAAACACAAGCATGTGAGCACCCAAACTCACCCACACATGCACACAAACACATGCATGCACACTAACACACACGCATGCACACTAACACACTTGCACACACACACACATGCACTCGCACGAACACATACAATAATGTACACACACACACATATATGCACACATACATGCATAGACAAGCGCATACATCCACACACATACATGCACACACTCAAAAATGCATCCTCACAACACACACACACACACATGCATGCATACACACACGGATATGCACATGCAGTGATATGCACACAAATATGCACCACATGCACATATATATGCAGACACACACATACAAGCACACACACACACATGTAGATATTCTTGCATGCACACGCACCTATAATGACACATACACACAAACATGCAAACATATGCACAAGCACACGCACATGCACACATGCTCACACAAGGATGCACATTTGCAAGTACACACATTCATGCACATACTCACCCATACATGTAATCATATGCACACAAAGGCACACATATATAGGCACACATATGCACTTATATATGCACACAAATGCACACATACAGACACACTCATGAACATACACATATGCACAGATGCACAAACAATGCACACACATATACATAGGACACCAATGTAAGGATACTCACACATACTCATATGCATAAACACACACACATGCACACATGGATGCACACACATATACAAAATTAGACGTATGAGAACACATGCAAACATACATCATCACACACATAGGCATGCATGCACACATGCAAATAACAACACATGTATGAACCCCCACACACACCATTACACAAACACATAGACTAGCACACACCCACACAGAGAAGATGTCAGTCTTCTTTCTTTGAACACACAAACCCACACATACACTCACACACACTTCCACATGCACACACACATATGAACATGCATGCACTTATACACAAACATAAAAAAAAGCTTACACATAAACATGCACAAGGATATGCATACACACACAAACATATGCATTTGCAAACACACATACGAACACACCCTCAGATGAACAACCACACACATACATGCAAAAATGCATAGAAACTCAAGTGGACACATGCACAGACACACACAAACGCAAAGGTACACATATGCAAATGTTCACACCTAAACCCACACGTGCACCAACTCAAACTCATGCGTGCATGCACGTAAACACCTACACATATGTACACACAAACATGCACATGCACAAACATGGATAATCATGCACACACACATGCATGCACATACAAACATATGCTTATGCATAACCACACACATACATGCATAAAAACACACACACATACACATACGTACACACACACACACACATGCATGATAAACATTTGCACACAGACACACACACATGTATGTACACACATGGACATGTTCATGCACACATACTGCACACACGCACATAAACACACATACAAGCACAAGCATGTGCATAAACAATACACTAAAGAATGCACACACACGTAGGCACAAAAATGAACATAGACATACATACGCATGCACACACACACACACATACAACTGCATATTTACATGCACAAATGCACACATGCAAAAGATCGTAGATAAACACATACTCACACACTCACATGCAAACACACACACACACACACATGAACAAACACAAATTCACAAATGCATTCATGCATACACACACAGAGACACATAAATGCACACACACATGAAACGAAAAATACATATGCACTAAGCCATGCACACAAGTGCAAACACACATGCTCACACACACACGTGCATTCTCATGAAGAAAA